>JAWWLT010000343.1:0-13766 GCA_035040995.1 Premnoplex brunnescens
CTTCCCTGGGAGGGTGGGCAGGCCCTGGCACAGGGTGCCCAGAGAAGCTGTGGCTGCCCCTGGATCCCTGGCAGTGTTTGACTAGCACAGATTCCCATCATCCACTTACCTTCATGTCCAGGACTTCTTTCAGAGCCCCAGCACTTTGTTTCCCTGAGCGCAGCAAAGCAGCGAGCACTGAAACCCTTTGTGACTGTCACACGCTTTTCCAATTTCTTTTTAACATCCAGCAAGCTGGAAGTTTTATGTAAGCAGTTTTAAATGTGTCATAAGAGAGTTTCTTTGGCTACGGGCTGTGTTTTCCTGATGGGTTTTGGTTTTTCTTCTGAGCTGATAAAAATGGAATTAGCAGGTATTAGCAACTAAATTAGTCAGTAGGCATTAATAACAAAAGGACCTGTTCAGGTTCACTGAAGCAGATAGAATTCTAGTTACAGGTAAAGTATTTTTTTCAATAAGTTGTTTGTTTGCATCACTTTTCAGGTATTATTTCTTGACAAATTAATTCTTCTTAACCACAGCCCAGTGAACTCAAGAGCCTTTCTGACACTGCCTTAGATTGTTGTTCCTGGAGAGGAAACTTTCACCATAATTTCATTTAACTCTTAGGAAATGTGTCTGTGTTCCCTGGAGAGCTTCTAATTCAACCTGCAGAACAGCATAATTTCCAGTGTCTCTAGAGGAAAAGGAGTTACAGAACACCAGCTGTGGAAAATATACATCGAGGCTCGTCACAAATGTGTAATTAGTGCTCTGCTGAATTTCTTACAGATTTTGATAAAACAATGACTTTGTGGATCACAACACTGCACCAGCGGTTTCTGATGCAGGAATATAAACTGGTTTCCCCAAAAAACCTGTATTTTGGTCTCATTTCTTGGTTCAAGTGTTCTCACCGGGTAAAGAAGTGTTCAAACAACCCTTACTCAGAATGCAAAAATACACAGAATTGTACTCAAATGGATAATTAACTCTCTGTTTGCAGCATTTCCGTCTTCAGGTCTTCTGTACAATGTATCATTAACCCAAGTGAGACCATCTTCAAATCAAATGAACTGTAGGACAACTCTAAACTGGGAATGACACGTTCAGCCTCTTCCTTCAAGCTTTTAAAGCATCTCTACTCATAACTAAAATATTTCTGAAACGGGCTGACCTTTAGATTCCAATGGGGAAAAAAAAAAGGCTTCTTTTCTTTTGGGAAACTGCCTCCCTCCACTGAATCATTTCCAAGCCTCCAGGCAACTTTCAGTATCAAATCCACTATTTCTAAGACAATTTTGTAAGAGAAATGAGCCCTAATGACTAAAGAGGATGGTGAGAGTATAACATATATCACATAATCCAACTTGTTTGATACCGACCTTCAGCTTTGAGTCATTTCTATTATGGAAACTAAAAAGCTCAATGGGAAGGTCCTGTGAGTTCCAAGCCCTGGGTTATGAATTCCTCCAGAGAGATTAGGAGGTTTTTTTTCTGGTATCCGCATTTCAGCTGTGGCAGTCACTGAAATGCTGGAAATGGTGATTAAAATAGGCAGAATATTCATCAATATTTACCAGATATGTATTTCTCATAAGACCAGCAAAACTTAAATATCAGATTTTAATATGTGTTCTTTTTTCAGTGCAGTATCTTTGATTTGACCTAATAAAATTATATGACAATTCAGCAAATTACCATGAGAGCAAATGAATATATTTATTGTCATGACAAGTAGGAATGAAAACTGGAACTTCCTTCAGTTTAATTACATTTCTGTAACTGGGTACTGCATTAAATGAGAAGGGATCAGTCTATAAATTCTCTGGGCAAAATATTTCACTTCATTTGAGTCTGGATAAGTGTTGGAGATAAAACAGGCTGTTTTGCAGTCTTGTCTCTGACCTCCATGGTTTGGAGCATTGAACTTAGTGGAAATCAATAACCTCAGTTACCTGGTTGTGATCTGCAACACTGGTCAGGGTGATCACTTGAACCTGGAAGACAACTGGAACAATGCTTGAATTAGAGAGAGCCACAAAAACGTTTGCCTTTACAAAGGAAAAAAAAAAAAACAAAACAGAGGACAAAATTAGAATACTGAATTCCTGAACATGCAAAGAACTTTGACAAAAAGTTTGTTAAAAAAAAAATAAATCAACAGTATGCTTTGGTCAGAGATCTTTAGATCTTCAGTCACTGTGAGGACCAGCAGAAGTTGGGCCCAGCCCAACTCACGCAACAAGGCTGCTCAAATCTGGGTCAGCGCTGGAAATTTGACTCCAGGATTCAATTGTTCACATACACAGGACTGTCTGAATTCACCTGAATACACAATTGCAGTATTTCAATGCCTATCCTGGAGTCTCTCGTGTCAGATGAGACTTGCCCAAGTTTTTCTTTACCGGAGCTGAGTTTCCATTCCTTTTAGAGCACTTGTGCCTCGTCTTGCTTACTCCAATTTATCTATTTTTATCCATCCACTTTGCTTCTGCTCTCACTTCCCTGGGTGAAATTAGGATTGACATTAAAATATGATCAGAACCTGTCCTTATCACACAGCCTTTCAGTGCAGGTGCCTCTCTGTGGCAACTTCCAGACATTTTTTTTTGAGGAGGAGATTTTGTTCCAGGTGTTTAAGCGCTAATTTTTAATAAATGCAGTATCTGCTCAACAGAGCAAAAGCAGCCCCATGCAATGACAGTCCTGGTTGATCCAAGAGGCAGAACTCCTCAAACCTCGTTAGCTTCTCTCCCAGGAAATCAGGAGCTGGCACCTGCTGCAGGAGCAGCTGTTGTGCCCAGCCTACAGATGGCTGGGGGACACCAAATCAAATCCCCAGACCTTCAGTGCAAACTGGGCAACCCCTGAAGAGCTTGGGACCATCTCCAGCAGCACGACTGGCTCGGTGTGCACACGAAGGCTCAAATCCAGTGGGATCCCCAGGGTGGCAGGGGAGTGTCACCAGGAGCAGCCCAGCACAGGTGACACCCCCTGGCCAGGAGCCAAGGCCACCCTTCCTGAGAGCCACTGCTTTGATCTGCCATCCCACCGTGGGGTAAAAGTATCACTTGGATAAGTGTTATATATGTCTACATCCATATGTAAATGCACAGATACAACAGTTATAAATATAGTTTATAGAGAGAGATAATATCTATGGAAATTATCTACAAAAATAGTCTATATAAAGAGAAAAGATCAATGTAAATTATCTATAAAAATAGTCTATGTAAAGAAAATATCAATGTACATCATCTATAGAAATAGTTTAAAGAGAGAACATCAACATAAATCATATATAAAAATAGTTTATATAAAGAGAGAATATCGACGTAAATCATATATAAAAATAGTTTATATCAAGAGAGAATATTGACGTAAATCATATATAAAAATAGTTTATATAAGGAGAAAATATCTATGTAAATTATCTATAAAAATAGTTTATATAAATAGAAAATATCTATGTAAACTAGATACAAAAGTAGTTTATATAAAGAAAGAATATCAATGTAAAATATAAATTGAAATATAAAGAGCAAATTACATAAACTATATACATATATATAAACTGTATATAAAATAAAAAGCCAGAGTATTTATGTCAACTGTAAATATAAAATAGTCTTCATGGAGAGAGAACGTCCATGTAAATTATATACAAAAGTAGTTTATATAAAGAATGTCTGTGTAAACTCTCTTTATATATTTTATATAGACACTATCTATGTAAACTATATAAAAATAAGTTACATAAAGAGTAAAATTCTATGTAACATATCTATTAAAATAGTTTATATAAAGAGAGAACAACAATGTAAATTATATATAAAGAGACAATTAAGGAAGAGAAGGTTATCTACATAAATATAATAAACTCTATACGGTTTCCATAGAGAGAACTGTTCTGATACTGAATACACACTGAATTGCAGCACCCCAAACCAGGAGACATAACCAGGAAGGTTGTGCCAAAGGGTGCTGTGTCCACTAGAAAGTCAAGAAGAGCCAGATTTCTGGCCTTCCTCTGCTGTATCTACATCCCCAAAATGCATAAGTTGTGAATTCATCTGCTTAGACATCTATTCTTTCCCATCTTTTGTATGCTAAAGTGACTCTATTCCCTGTAATTCTGCTCCGTTTGGAGCAGATCCCTCCCTTGAAAAGAGCTGAGAACATCAGAGCTTGCTGCTGGTTGTGCACAGGAGCAGATGTTTGCCATGCACTCCTGCACATCCCAACGTGCAGACTTGGATTTGTCAGCAGTGATTGATCATCTCTGTGCTGCTCTCCAAATGTGCCTTTGTACCTTGTGCTGCTGCTTTTGTAAGAGTGGCCTTCAAACTTGTAAACCTTTAGGAGGTGAGATGATGATGAAGTGACTTCTTCTCCACAGCACAGACTCTGGGGCTGTCCCATAAGGACCAGTTCCTCTTGCAGAAGTTCAGACACAACAGGGAAAACTAAGGCCCAGGTGTCTCATGTCCCTTGTCCATCTCCTTGTCACTCACACTTTCAAATCCTAGAAAAATTATACAGTGAGACAACAAGTTTAGTAGAAAAAAGGGTAGAAACACAAATAAAATATGAATGCAAAATAGACACAGTTGTTGTATCACAGTATAATCCCAGACTCACAGAATGGTTTGGGTTGAAAGGAACCTTAAAGACCATCTCATTCCACCCCCTGCCATGGGCAGGGACACCTCCCACCAGCCCAGGTTGCTCCAAGCCCTGTCCAACCTGGCCTTGGACACTCCCAGGGATCCAGGGGCAGCCCCAGCTTCTCTGGGCACCCTGTGCCAGGGCCTGCCCACCCTCCCAGGGGAAGGAGTCCTTCCCAATATCCCATCTAACCCTACTTTCTGTCAGTTTGAAGCCATTCCCCTTCTCCTGTCTCTCCAGGCCCTTGTAAACAGTTTCTCTCCATCTTCCTTGTAGCCCCTTCAGGTACTGGAAGGTCACAGTTGGGCCATCCTGGAGCCTTTGCTTCTCCAGGCTGAACAATCCCATCTCTCCCAGGCTTTCCCCATAGCAGAGCTGCTCCAGCCCTCTGATCAGCTTGGTGCCTCCTCTGGACTCGCTCCAACAGCTCCATGTTCTTCCATAAGAGTACCTAGGAAAGAGTTCACCTCCGTATCAGTATTTGGGTCATTAATTTGAGTAGAAATACAGGGCATCCCTCTGTCTTTAATGCTCTGGACCTCTCTGGTTCCCAAGCAAAGTCACGTTCTACCTGCACACAAACCTCAGACAAAGTTGTGTCCACTGCCACGGTGGGAGGGAAGGAGGGAGGGAGGAATTTCACTGCCCTGTTGTATCTCCATACCCTAAAGGACACTATATGAGCATATAAAAAAGATCTTATATTTCAATTTTAGAAGATTCTAACTGTACTGGCACAATACACAGACATTTTTTTTGAGAAGGTTTAGAATACATTTATGGTTCCCTAAAAAGACCATTGTAAATCACAATCCCCAGCAGGGACCAACATCCATTTTTCTACACTCTGAAAAGGCATTAAAATACCCAAACACAGCTGAATTTTAAGGGGTTGGTCAACAAGCTCTTGGGCTCAGAGTCAAATTGCTTCCCAAAACAGACAACTCAAGACCTTTTCATCTTCAGAGAATTTGTGTGCGCATAATGCCAACTGTTGATCCCACAGCCAGCCCCCAGCCCCCTGGGTATGGGTTTGCAAACCAAGCAGCACATTAGGTAATTTCCCGTTCCAGAGGAGCCAACAGGCAGGAATTTTGAGCAGAAAAGGTGCATTTTTCCCATGTGAGTTCCAAATGCTGTGTATGGGAGCGGGACCAGAGCTCTGCCTCATCCCTGGCTTTGCTGCAGACACTGGGCACAAGATCTTGGTTCAGTGGAGGGAGAGGGCATTGCCTGTGGTCAAGGGAAGGCTTTGTTCTTCTCTGCTGCTGTAGAAAAATCAGGGCAAGATGTGAAATGCAGCCTTTTCTTTATTTCTCTCATCACCAGTTTACTCTTTTTTGTTTGGTTTTTTTTTCCCCCTTAGCTCTGCACAGTTTTCTTCTCCCAGCTGTTAAATTTCCAAGTTAACATACAGAACTTCAGATTCCCATCAGCCACTGTTTAAGCACCTCCCAAATGCCAGGATTCTACTGACACCACGAGGATTTAATTTACACTCAGCACCCTTAAGCCTCAACAATACCTTTGTCCTTGCCCGGGCAACTCAGCACTTATTAAATCAAGGTTTCCATAACTAAATAGACACGAGCTCAATGTGGATATGAGCTAAATTACTTGAGGAGATATAAGAAATCCAAGAAAAAGCAGATAATTGGACCTAAATCCCACTAGGATATATTACCATCCTAAACATTCAGAAACTTCCTCATCTTTAAAAAAAGATTAAATTGGACATACAAAGCTATCCCACTCCTGTATAGATTTTTGTGGTAGGAGAATATACAGCTGTATTTAACTGAGCTTTTACGAGCCCATTAAGCTGCCTGACAATTATTAGGTTGTAGGTGGAGGTTGATTTTTTTAAAGTGCTTTGCATAATCATAATAAACCTTCGTGGGAACTTTAAACATCCTCTCCAAAGCACTGCCCTGTGTTATAAAGAGCATCTTGCTGCCCTCTGGGTGCGGGAGAGAGATTGCAAGGGACAGACTGTGTTGTCAGCATCTTGTCATACAAAACCTAGTGCATGCTCATCCATATTCTATATATTTCATCCAGCTGGTCCTTACAGGGTTAAATTTGGGCCATTTCAAATTAAGCAATAAAAAGGGCATCTCTCTTCTTCAGGAATTAGAAATGTGAGAGCTGGATGAAGCAATGGCCAGTGTTTGTGTCAGTCTGCACTGTTCAATCAAGGTGCCAATTGCAGAGGTGCAGAGTAGGGTTTAACACTGACAATGCTGAGTGGAAGCAGGAAACAATCTCTTTACTGGAGGTCCCATAATATTTTGGCCACTTCCCTTGTCATTCTCTTGGAAACGAGAGGAGAATTTATACAATTTTGCCAAACAAATGCTCTTCAAGCCTTGAAGAAATACTTTCCCTACAAAAACATTTTCTGTATAATGCAAAGTCTATTTCGCTTATAGTAAAATTCCATGTGGATGTAGGGTGCTCCAGCCTCTCCACCACAGCTGGAGAAGGTCTGGAGCCCCAGGAACAGCTGGGGGGGCTCAGCCTGGAGAAAAGGAGGCTCGGGGGGGACCTTCTGGCTCTGCAACTCCCTGCCAGGAGGGGTGGGTTGGGCTCTGCTTCCAGGGAACAAGGGGGACAGGAGGAGATGAAACAGCCTCAAGTTGCACCAGAGGAAGTTCAGGCTGGACATCAGGAAAGAAATATCCACGGAGAAGGTTGTAAAGTATTGGAACAGACCACCCAGGGCAGTGGGGGAATCACCACCCCTGGAAGTGTTCAAAAACACGTGGCTGTGGCACTTGAGGCCACGGGTTAGTGGTGAACACGGTGGGCGTGGTTGATGGTTGGACTTGAGGATATTAAAGTTCTTTTCCAACCTTAACAATTCTGTGATTTTGTATTTTCATACACATAATTGTGCTAAAAATATCCAGAATCAGATTTAATACTTAAATATTATGAAAACATCATAAAAATGGATACTATTAGAAGGAAAAGAATTCCATGGCTCAGGCTGAAGGAACCATTGACTAATAGCAAATACCAATGTAGAAAATCTGAGGAACAGCTTCATCATTAAACATCCATAAAACCAACTTCCAGCCTCCAGCAGTTTCTGGGTCAGAGAATTCCTGAATAAGAAGCTGTACTTAATATTAGCAGGCAGGTGATATTGATTAAAAGAGGGGGGGAAAAAAGAAAAAAAATACTTTTGATATCTTTTATGAGGTTCTTAATCCATATGAGTTTTTTTACCTCTAGTCGAAATACACTTGCATGTCCAGAACAAAAAATCTGGGTAGAATTTAAACCAAACAAAAGCTCAAAAGTATGAAGCAGAAAAAGCCCTTTCACTACAGCCAATGCTTTCCATGCCTATGGAGTTTAAATCCAGTGGGACTTGGCGTGAGTCCTTTGAAACATCTTCCTCCCCAATTATAGACATGAGACACTGTCAATGTCCAGGAAGATCCATGTCAGCTGCTGTTATAATTTCTGTATTATTATAGTTATTGTGCAGCTATTTTTGGTTTCAAATCTGTCACAGTCATTCACCTGCAAGGAGAAAATGGTCTAAATGTAGTACAACCCAGATAGTGTAAAAAGTGCCCACTTTGTGAGTTATTGGTGTCCCTAAAATAGCCTCTTTCAAATATAACATGGGATCTATTTTCCATATTCAGGACATAATAAAAAAAGTGGCTGAACTGAATTTTCAGACCTTTCCCAGAAGTTAATTTTTTTACTAAAATTAAGTATGAAATGCTACATTATGGAAGATCCTTTCTATTTTATTTTAAAGGTACCTAGAGGTGCAAAAGGAGATTCAGAACATCGGGACTTCTACTTTTTAAAAAGCTATAATGGTATTTCCTGTGACAGAAGAGATGGCAAATTTGTGGGTTTGACTATTTAGAACCTGGTTTATACCCCAAATTCTTCTGAAGTGTAACAATAATTACATTTGAGAATCAGAACACAGTCCCCACGCCCACCCTGTTTTATTTGTGATATTCAAAGGAACATTTCCATGCAAGCAGAACTTTTGCAGTTCATTTTTAATAATGAATGAATTGCACTGGAGGGCAAAACGCTTCCCACACAAATTTGGAAACTCTAAATTGTCTCCATGGTTTCCCCAGGAAACCTCTCTGAGCCTGATCTCTCTGGGCACACGGAGTGGAGGAGCGTGTGGTGCCAAGGCTTTGTTCTGGCACCGAGAAAGGCCTTCGCACATAAATCACCATTTAGAAAATAAATACCAGAAAATCAAATCGGGAGACTTGGGAGGACCTCCTGAGTCTCCGATCGCATCCACAGTGAGAGGGGAAAGCCAGAAAGGGCGGATTTGAGCTCCTGCAGCTCCCAGACCTCGGCACACACCGGGGGAACGGGAGCAGGAGGAGCCAGCCAAGAGGGCTGGGGGCTCTCTGGGGCCATGCCCTGAGTGCCTGGGGGCAGCACAGGTGACAAACCTGCCAAGGGAATTGGCACTGATGCCAACGGGAACGTTCTGTGCACATCAAGGAGAATGAACCCACGAGGGAATCTTTGCTCTTCCAAAACACTCCCTTGGATCGTTCAAACCCATAAAGAGCAGAATATCTTCATCTGACCTCTTAAAAGACAAGTCTTCTCTTCCAAGGTTGTCAGAATACTCCCATCCCACCGTTAGTGCCAGCTGGGGTTCCATAATCCCTGAGCTCCGTGGTCCAGCTCTCTGCTCCAGATCACTCTTGCCCCTTAAGTATTTTGGGAGGCAGCATCTCCTCTGTCTCTGAAAGAGATTCAGGAGGGGGAATGTGGCACTGCAGATTCACAGCAAGAGATTTGCACATGACATCTCCCCCAGATGCCAGAAACCCATTCTGGGTTGCAACATAACATTTTAATAAATCCTATGAAGTTCCCTCGATGTTCTGATCTGCCTTACAGTGACACGGAAGAAACATTTAACATCTGGACATGAATGCTGCATCTCAGACAATTTTATAGCAACAAGAAGCATATTTTCCTGGTTATTATAGTGTTCTCAGACCTGCAGATATGCAAATTTAAGAATTTATAAAGTTTTCTAAGGGTTTAAACTAATTTCAAAATAATTCTGCTTGCAGAAGTCCTGTTTCCTTTGATGTTTCATGCAGGTGCTGTACATCCAAAGGAATGAACCTGCTGGCCTGTTTCCTCCATCCATCCATCCATCCATCCCTGAGGTGTCGGTCATGCTGTTCCCTGTCCAGGAGAAGGTTTCACCATTTCCCTGAACACCACAATTTACCCTCACTGCCACAACTGCAGGGCTGGCTGGGCCCAGGGCTGGTGATCACTCAAACCCCCAATTTTTGGTTCTGTGCTTTCATGTGCAACATGGCTTTCAGATGCACCTGCCCAGAAACAATCATTCCTCCCCCTTTTCCCCAGCCTCTCCCTGCCCTGCAGCCCTGACCCCACTGCTGTCTCCTGGGGTGGCTTCAGGCTGTGACCCACAGCTCTGTCTGAGTCCACCTTGCCTTCTAGCCACGTGCTGTAAAGGAACTCTATCATGAGCCTGGCCTAGCTGCAGCCCTGTGATGAAGAATTCCTATTTCACCTCTTTCCAGAGGATCTGATTCATTTTATAATCCAGGTAGCAGTGCCTTGATTCCACAGCAAGGGCTGTGCTTGGTTATTGCTGCCAGAGTGAGACTGTTCCCTTCCCTATCTCATATTGCCCTGTCAGACCAAATTTATCAGGATTTGTCTTTCCAAGCACTTCTTCTCTGCAGGTCTCACCACAGTCCCAGCATGAGATTTCCCATCAGATCACTGGCAGTGCTGACAAGGAATCACTGAGGCTGAGAAGGTACTTTGCACTAGTCCCAATTTGCAAAGCCCAGATACTCTGTGCAGGCTCTATGAGGCTAAATTAGCAAAATAATTTATTTTTAATATAATGTATATTTTACAAACAAATCTATAATAATTGCCAGTAATTGGCTAATGACAATTTTTTCCCTGTTATATAATTTCCAGTCAGAAAACTTCCAGAGAAGCTGTGGCTGTCCCATCCCTGGAAGTGTCCAAGGCCAGGTTGGAGCAACCTGGGATAGTGAAAGGGGTTTGGAAAAAGATGATCTTTAAGGTCCCTTCCAACCCAAACAATCTGTGACCCTGTGATTCCATAATTCAACCCCTTTCTATTTCTGTGGGTACAGATATCAACATGTACAAGAGAACTATAGAACCACAGCGGAGACAAACTTATCAAAAAGTTGATACAATGGGCAGTGTCTTTATCAAGTTTTATATCGAAACTGGATCCTGCAGTTTGCTCTGAGCAAGAACTTCTCTGTGGTATCAGAAATAGAAAAATAATATTTTTGGTAGATTCCTGCCTCGCTCATGAGTGCAAAATGCTACACAGCACCTCATTTCTTCAGGTGCTTTTAGAACAAATGACTGTGTATTTTGACATTGTTAAATGGCATTTCAGGTGTTTGCAAATGGGACTTAATTCAGTGTATTCAATGGTTTTCCCCAACAAGGCAAGATCCTTTTGCTCAACAGCTCCTGCCCGGAGCTATTTTAAGGAGAATTGTATCATTAATGGTTTATTCTTACTTACTCTTGGATTTTTCTAATCTTAGTTACTTCAAGACAGAATTTGATTTTATTTATTATCAACCAGTTGGACAGCCAATCCAAAACTCCTAAAAACTGTTTGCTGAATAAATGATCCAATTATAAATTACTAGTTTGTAATCAACTCATAGACCCCTGTTGAAAAAATGATGCCCTTATTAAGAAGGAAATAAAATAAATAGAATGTGGATTACAATGAGAGCTTGAGAATCAGATTTCATTTCGTATTTTGTGGCAGATTTACCAAGGTTTAAATATCATCTGTACTTTACAGTAACTCAAAATTGTCCACAGATAACGCCAATATAAATTCAGAAAGATCCCCAGCTGAACCTTGACAAAGAGGAGCAGGGAAGGCCGTGCCATTTGATTTATTAATCTTGTTCTCTCACTTTCTGACAGTCAATACAGCTCCTCTTTTTACAGATAAAGGTGCTCTTTTGCTCAAGACTTTGTTTTCTCCAGCTTTTCTAACCTGACCCAATTCTTTTATCTACAGAAGCAGCTTTCCATCACTGTTGACTTCCCTGGGCGTGCACATATATTTTTGATTTTGTGCTTCCTTACTAAATTATCTTTTCTGCTGAATCCGGTACTTAAGCAAGACTTGACTAAATCTCTGAAATCCACAATATTCCAGCACAGGCATGGCAAACAGTCATAAAAATCAGGAAGAACAAATCAGCTCTTCCTCTTGACATATTGGACTCGCCCTGCCTCTGCAAGCAAACAATTCACATTGCAAGACTTGGGTTGTTATCTCTAACCAAGGGTGGAGGCTCGAGTTTATTCCCTTGTCTATCAATCATGATTTCCACAGACACACTTGGACCTTGCAATTTGTGTTCTTTGCAGTCAAGGGCTTGTAGCAACCACTGAACAGAAAACTCCCTTAAAAAAAAAAAACTATTTCTTCAAAACACAAGAAAGTCAGGGCAAAGGGATCATAAAAACATAGACAAACCTCATGTAAAGGAAAACATTTAATTTCCTGTAGGCTCTTCAAAGAGCAGCTTCAAAATTTGCTTCATTGTTGGAATTGGGAGGCCTGGCATGGACTGTGAGGTCTCTTGGTTCTGATACTTTCTATAAAATAAGATCTATTTCATTTTAACATCTTGGCCTTGCAGATCCGATCAAAAGTAGTGATGTAAACTACAGCAGTACCATCCTATAGAAATCCTTTAAACTAGGCTCTAAATACATTTCTTTTCTTTTTAATTATGAAGGGATTTATCTTTACCTATTTTATTTCCAATCGGATGGGGATAAGCCTTAATCCATGCTAAAAACTGCTGTAGTTTGGGGTATGGTTTATAAAGGAGCAAAATCAGAATGACGTTTCAAACGTAACAACCATGGAATTAATTCTGATGTTTCATGGCACTCACCAAGCTTGAGCAAAGACAATCAGTTTCTCCACAACTGGATCGAGATGCCTTCTATTGCACAGCCTTGCAATAAACATTTTGTAGCATTTCCTTGTGCCTATTAATGAGTTGTTCAAAATCTCTCCTCTTCATTATGCTCGCTCAGTTTCTGCTGCTTTGGAAGTTGTCTCTAGAGATGCTTTGAGGAAGAGCTGTGGGGAGCAGGAAAATGTTTGTCCTTTTCATTAACAATTTACTTTAAACTTAATTCCCTTGACTCCTCCACTTGTTTCTCTCTCAGGCAATCAGTCCTTTCCTGTCGATCCCAACACGCTGCTGGTCAATGGCAAATACTCCAAGTTTCATTAAAGGGATCCCACTGATCAACTCGGCAGACTTTGCAAGGCAGAAAAACAGCCTTTTTTTCCCCCCTCCAAGATTCATCACTTAAACAGAAATACTATATTTCAGAGCCTGAAATCTGCATTGGTACAAAATTCAAAGTATGAGGCTTTCCATGGGGTTTCCTAAAAGGATGAAAATACACACAAATGTTTCTCTGCCCAAAGCATCACAACCATTTGAATCCTCCCTCTCCCACTCCAGTATGAAAAGGCTTCACAAATGAATGATGAGCAGATGGCAGATCATTTTCCCAACTGGAGATTCCTGGATTTGATTTGTCACTCTTTGAACACTGGCAAAGAGGCACCTGCATGGTCTGTATGTTCTCAGATGGCATTTGAGTAACTGGTAAACATAATAAAGGCTTACAGCAAGTAGTGGTTTTGGGAGGTTTTTTAGTTACAAATATCACTGCAGCCATCAGTGACTTCAGTGCTTTTTGGTTTTGCTGTCTCCAGGCTGTATTTGGGTGCAGAGCTCCTGTTTGCTTGCAGAATCATTGGGCTCATCCAGGGGTGTGTTCCCCTTTCCTGCCTGCCCCCATCCCACATATATGGTACACACTTAAGGTAAATGGCTGTGCTGGTTTAAAAGTAAACCGGCAGGAGAAATGGACCCACCACAAGAGGGATTATAAATCAGAGTTACAATTTAATGATAGATATTACAATAAATACACTGACACAAAGAGAAACTGCTTTCAACTCACCAAAACCCAGCAGTATAACCCAGTGTCCCGGG
>JAWWLT010000344.1:0-12206 GCA_035040995.1 Premnoplex brunnescens
GTGATTTCTCTCTGTGTGTGATTTCTCTCTGTGTGTGATTTCTCTCTGTGTGTGATTTCTCTGTGTGTGTGATTTCTCTCTGTGTGTGATTTCTCTCTGTGTGTGATTTCTCTCTGTGTGTGTGATTTCTCTGTGTGTGATTTCTCTGTGTGTGTGATTTCTCTGTGTGTGTGATTTCTCTCTGTGTGTGATTTCTCTGTGTGTGTGATTTCTCTCTGTGTGTGATTTCTCTGTGTGTGATTTCTCTCTGTGTGTGATTTCTCTCTGTGTGTGATTTCTCTCTGTGTGTGATTTCTCTGTGTGTGTGATTTCTGTGTGTGTGATTTCTCTGTGTGTGATTTCTCTGTGTGTGTGATTTCTCTCTGTGTGTGATTTCTCCCTGTGTGTGATTTCTCTCTCTGTGTGATTTCTCTCTCTGTGTGATTTCTCTGTGTGTGTGATTTCTCTCTGTGTGTGATTTCTCTCTGTGTATCGTTTCTAGGTGCCCAGTGTTGCATTGATGAGCTCCTCCTGCCTTTCACCAGCTGGGGGCACCTATGGCAGGGGCTGCTGGAATTGCCCCATTCCCTCCCACCCTCCCCAGCACTCCCCAAAGCTGCTGTGACTTTTCTGAGCAGTGCATTGACATTTCCCTCCAGAACAAGCTGGGTGCAAAAGTGTGAAGTGTGGTTCAATGAAATCATCCCAGGGAGGTCTCTGAAGGTGCTGTCCAACCTTCTGGAGCTCCTGTGGGACCTGTCCCCACACAGCCCCCAGAACCACCAGCCCTGTGAATTCTCTGCAGAATTCGCTCAGCAGCCCTCAAAAGGCTTTTATCATTAATATTATTAATATCATTAAGAGTATAACCCCCCCTGCTCTGGTTAGAGATGAGTTCTTTGGCAGGACTTTGCTCTCTGACCTCCGTGATTTCACCCAGCTTTCAGCCCAGATTCTCAGTGGGTTGTGCCATGCTGGGTGCTGTGCAGCCCTTCTGGAAGTGCCACACGATCCAGAGTGAAAATGCCTGGAAAACCTGTCAGAATTTTGGCAGAAATGGCTCCAAGCCCTTCCGTAGCCTGCCCATGGAGTCCTCCTATTTATTTATAAACACAGAAGCCCCATCCCGGTGGATTTAACCATTAAAGAAGTGCCAAGGATGTTTGTTGTCCATCCAGCCCCTTGCTGAAGTGCTCACACAGCTGATGACAGTTTGTGGGGCAGCTCTTTTGTTGCCAAAAATTCATTTTTTACCACTTGGCTTCCTTAAAAAACCAGGCAAATGACTTGTGTGGCCCCGAAGGTGCTGCCCCAAAGCCAGCATGAGGTTTGGTGTTCACTTCATCGCTGCAGGAATCAGCCTGAAAGCCAAAATGCACCGACCTGCAGCATCCAAAGCACTCAGAAACTCATGAATTCCTGTGTTTGAGATAAACTGTGAGACAAACCCCATTAGAATAATATGATTAGTTTGGGTGAAGGCATATGTTTGTGCTTGCAACCACATCTGCTGGCTTCTGCAGGCGATGAGAAACATCTGGCTGGTTCTTGTCAGGATTTCTGGGCTCTCTGTGGGTTCTCTTTGGCAGCCAAGTGACTCCGAGCCTGAGAGCTGCAGAGCCCTGGAATTCCAGGCCTTGGACTGAGCACTGTCTGGAACAGCAAATCTTCATCTGAATGGCAGAGGAAGGGGAGCTGTGAGAAGCGAATGGTGTTTCCTGGAAAGGCACAGCCTGGCTCTGGGTGCCAGGGGAGATGCTGCCCAGCCTGGTCCTGCCCCTGCCCTGGGCACCTCCCTCCTTGTGCCTTCCTGAACAGGCAGGGATACATTTCCCCACGTAATAACACCCTATTTCCACACCTCCTCTGTAAACTACAGTGTGCAAAGTGGCACAAGTTCATTAGATTTGGGAATTTTATCAATGGGATGTTCCTTAGGAAAATAAAGCCCCTGGATCACTGAGCTTGTCAAAAAGTCCTGGAGAAGTCGTGGCAGAGACCCAGCTGGCACTGCAGAAACTTCCCACAGTGATCAGCTTTATTCTTATTAAACCCAGCAGTGAGGTTTGCAGAGAATCCCTCCGGGTTTCACTTGTAGGACACGTGTTTGTGGGACACCTTTACACCTGTAGTTGGACAAAGAGCTGGCTGTGGGCTTTGGCACTTTGCACCACATCCAAAGCTCCAAGGACACGTGGAACAAGGTCCTGGACTTGTGCAAACACTCCACTTGGGTCAAGCCTCTTACAAAAATGTGGTGTAATAACTTCGACTGGATGGATTTTATGGTCAGGTATCTTTTGTCTTGACAGAGCTGGCAGAGATAACACAAACCTGCACAAACACCACGGTGGACACTGGCTCATTTGGTACCAAATGTGATCATATGGTGCTGCCTAATTAAATCAAATTTACGCTGCCAGATGACCTAGTGCTCCCTATATCTGCCACTAGAGTGGAACCACTCTAATGTTGCCTAAATAAAGGAAATGTTGCCAGGAGCTGTGATTAAGGGCTGCTCCAGGCCAAGCTTCAGAAGCAACACCTCATTTGGGGGGCTCTGGAGCTCATTTGGGGGGCTCTGGAGCTCATTTGGGGGGCTCTGGAACTCGTTTGGGGGCTCTGGAGCTCATTTGGGGGGCTCCAGGCTGACTCCCACCAGCACAGACCCTCCTGCTCCCCTCTGCTCCTCTGTCACTGAGTCTCCAGTGCAGCTGAAATTTAAATCGCTGCTTTTCAAGCTGGACACTCCAAAATCTAAAGCCTCCAGTACTAGTGGAGGAGCCTGGAAGAATGAGGGGTTAATCTCTCTGCCTTGATCCCTCTCTGTTAAGCCAATAATATCACACAGTGGGCAGGTAAAGGGCTGTAAGTGCAGCCACTGCTGCTTCCCACCCACACAGTTTGCCTCTTCCACCTGCCTATAAGATCCCACAAAGCCTCTCTGGCAGGAATAATCCCACAGGGCTGGGACCTGCTTCTCCAGCCCAGAGGGCAGAGGGGTTTGCACTGGAGAGGAGCCTGGAAGGTCCTGAGTGGCCTGGTCCCAGTGAGCTGAGGAGCAGGGGCAGAGGGCAAATGGGAGCCCTGTAAGCACTGCATTCCTTTTCTAGCACTCCTGTGGCGTGACTATTGGCAGCTGCCTTCATTCATAATGCTTTGTGCCCACCCTGCTGTATTTCCTGGGGGACTCTGGTGTCTGCTCTTCCATCCAGCACCTCTGGCTCCCTCCCCTTCCCTCCTTTTCATCACTGCAGACATGAAAGGTGTACCTGCAGGTAAAAGATGAATTTGCTAACGAGAGAATGTCAGTGAAATGCACGGAGAAGTCAACACAATTAATAGAGAATTATTCCTAAAGCCACCCCCAAAGCAGGAATAGTTTTTGCTTTTATCTGCAGATTGTTTTTAAAGGACACATAAATAAAGAAATGCAGGTTCGTTTTTGTATGTGTGAGGCAAGGATTTCACTGGAAATAACTCAGTTTCTAAAGCAACTGTTCTTTCTATGTTCTTTTGTCTTCAAGCCTCTGATGTGATGGGATCCCAGCAGCAGGAGGTGGAAAGATTTTGGAAGAGTTTACATAATGCTTAGGCCAAGAGCTTTTGCATTCTCCCGGTGCAAATAAGTGTGTAGTTTTTACAGGAGAGCCAGCTCAATATTCTTATTGAAATGTGGTATTCAAATTCAGGAGATGAGGGAAGGGAAAGGCAAAAAAAACCCCACCATCAAATGATGAGCCTGAAGAACCCTGATGTGTTGAAGAAGGGCTTGGCTGCCCAGCCCAGTCTGTAACCTGCATCCCAAGGAAACAATTGGGATGAAACCAGGGATCCTGGTGGAAGAGACAAATGCAGGGAATGTTTTCCCTGCGAGGTGATGGCCAGGCATGACCCAGGTGACTCATCTGTCACCCTGTTGGGCATCAGGGCATATAAACACGAGGCAAGGCCAGGGGAGCCAAAGGTTCATTAATGCCCTGCTGAGAGCACGACTCTGCAGTGGGTTTGGTGCACTGAGAGCAGAACTGCTCTGCTTTCCACACCCCCACACCCCCACACACACCCCCACGTCCAGGGATTTGCATCCTGAACAGCTGGAATGGGGGAGCCAAACAGGAGAGGAATAAAATAAGATCCCTCTTAGAAGGGGGGGAGGACATTTGTGGCCCCTGTGGCTGTTTGGCATGAGCAGAGCTTTGGGATGAGCTTTGGGAAAAGGGGTCCTCTGGGATTAAATACGAGGTGCAGAAAAGCCTCAGGTCGTCTGAGTTGTTGTGTATTCCAAGAGTCCCAAATTCTCCAGCCCTCCCAGTGCATTTGCATCAGTTATGCTGTGCCTGAGGAGCCCAGAGCAAGGAGGAGGTTCAGCTGCAATCCATGACAGCAACAAAGGGACAGACATCTCTTTCCCTGTCTGCTTTCTGTCAGACTTTTTCTGGCTTTTCCATGTTATTGAGGACTCTGATGTCACCTGAGTGTCCTAGAGAGCAGTTCTATTCCCTTGGGCAGATTCAGGGTGGAAATACCCTGGGCAGCTGTTCTAGAGCTGAATTGGTTCTTACAAGTAATTTCACCGGTACAAAGTGTGTGTTTGTCAGTTCTGCACCCACAGCAGGAGCCCTTTGCCAGGTCACAGTAACAGTGTGCCTGGATATGGGACATGGAGCTGGCATTGCCTGGGCACCTCCAGGTCAGACCTGGGCTCCCACAGTGCCAGCCCAAGTGAGGGTCTGCCTCCAGAACCAGTTTCCTCAGGCTCTGACAGGGTAAACATGGAAAAACTCTAAAGATGGACTGAGTTCTGAATTTCAGCACCCAAAGTGCCTGCCAGACTCATGGTCCAAACTCACAGCCACCTGATTGCTCCCCAACTTTGCTTGGCAGGTTAAAAAGAGACTGGCAAAACACACCATATTTTAATAAAATCTTGCCCTGAGACGTGTCATTCCTTTGTAAAAACAGTGGCCTTGGGGCTTTGAACAAGGAGGGAGTGAAAACTGAGCAGTGAAACAGGAGACAATCACAACTCCCTGAGCTGGGGGGATCCAGCCAGAATCCAGAGTCAGGGAGCCTGGGAGCCCTCTCCAGGAGCCCATCCAGGTATCCCTGCTCCTGATAAACAGGACCAGGCACTCCCAGCACACCAGGACTCCATGGAAGGCTTACACCACTGCAATAGGGACTGGGAAGGCCTTAAGAGAAAAAAAAGAGATCATTCCAGCAAAATCCACGTGTCTCTGAACCCATGAAGGCATGTGGGTCTATGGGGGAGCTGTAGCAGCTCCATGCCCATATTCCACGGGGAATGAAGAATATTCCACGGGGAATGAAGAACATTCCCAGTTTCATCCTGCACCCAGGGCTGCCAGGCTGCTCTCCTGCATTTCTGCTGCAGCAGGGATGAGGTTTGGGATCAGCACTGGGATGCTCTGCCAGCCTTCCCGTGCCAAAGGGGAGAAGCAAACCGGCGGTGCTCAGGGCAGTCAGCCCCTCTGCCAGGGCTCAGGAGAGTTTATTTCATTCAAAAACCAGACAGAAAGGGTAGTGCCAAGAGGGCTTGGGGCCAGAGCCCCGTGGCATCCCTCGGCAGGGAAGGAGAGCACAGCAGGAATGGCTGTTTCCCTGGATTTGCTGCAGCAACCCCCTCCTCAGCCACTCCTTCTTGCACAGCCACCCAGCCCCGGCTCTGCCTCCAAACTGTCCCTTCCTCCCACTTGTCACGTTCAAAATATCCAGTCTCCTTTTGCCCTTCCCTCTCCAGACCCTGGGATTCCAGCAGGAGCTCCCCAGGGTGTGGGGCTTGGTTTAGGCTCTCCATTTTCCCCTTTGTTTGTCCTTGCCAGGTCCTCTGCACTGAGTTAAGATCTAACCCAACAGACCAAGCAGAGCACTTGCAGATCAATAGAAATCAATAATGTTTGCCACTGCACCTTTGCCCTTCCATTGTCACTGCCTTCGCTTTCTTCTGGAAAGACCTCAGGAAAGAGCACAACTTCCATGCAAGGAATGCTTCTCCTTGCTTTGGGATCCCACAGGAATCTCCAGCTTGGAAGGGCTTCTGCATTCCCTTAATTTTTAGTCCATTTGAGACCATTTTGGTCTCAAATACCTGGAGAACAGCAAATGAGTGCAGCTCTGCCTCAAGGCTCGAGGGGGTCCTTGTTTAGTTCAGAGCTGAATTGACTTGATTGCAACGAATTGTTGCAGATTTTTGGCAAACCCTTGGCATAAACAGGAAAAAAACCTGCCGTGTTTGTAACAGTCAGCTCTGGTTTTACACTTAAAACCTGCAGCTCTGCCGAATGAAAGCAAATGTGCCACTCAATGCAAGGCAAATAGCCATCATTATCCTCAGCCAAAAAACGGAGGAACGCTGTGGATTCAGCCCGGTTATGGAGCCAGGGCTGCTGGAATCTCTTCTCAGTTCTGCCTGTTCCTCTGTGGCCTTGGAAGAAGAATACAAGAGGTGGAAAACCTTGACTAGCTTTGCTGTGCCTTGGTTTAGCTGGTCAGAAAGGGAGGCTGCTTCTTATTCGGCACCTGAAACCATCAAAATTTCATAGCAACAGGAGCAAAAGCTTCAAATTGCTTTGGGTTTATTTTCTACTAGCACAGAGTGGATTGATATTGATTCAGGGGGAAAAATAAAAGGAATAAACCAAGAATATTGTGGAGACAGTTACATGCAACAGAAACCAGTTTGGTCAAATCTTTCAAAAAAAAATCTGGGCAAAGATACATTTTGGGTTCTCCCAGATTGAAGTTGAGAAAATTAAACCCCCGTGAGCAGACAAGTCCGTCAGGAGCCACATGGACACCTTTCCTCCAGCCTTAAACAAGGGCTAAAGCTTCTTCACCTTTTCAATCCTTAACTCTGCTTCCTTCCTAAATCCAGAAGGAACACACCGAGAACAATTCCCTGTGTCATTACTGAGGCTTAAGGAGCAAAGAGGGTGAATGGTTTCTTAATTAGGAGCGGAGGGGAATGGGATGGGGCATCATTAGGCAAACAAAGCTGATAAACCCACTTATTCTCCATTTCTACTGCCCGAGTCTACCCAGAATGAAATATGTTTTCCTGGCAACATACATGTGGTGTGAGTCGTTGTATTTCCCAGAACAAAGATCATGTCCATTTGTCTCCGAACTGGCACGAGTTTTTCCAGTCAAAATCGGGCATTCAATGAGATCGATTCCTCCACTCAGGTGCGGATTTTCCTAAGCCAGCTGCAAACAAGTTCCTTTACAGAAAGGCAGTCATTTTCTAAGTGCTTTCAGCAAAGCAAGTTGAAACGCCAGCATTCCAGGGGCTGTTCTGTGTGTTGGGAGTTCCCCATAAATCCCAGTGCCTGGCACTGACTGGAACAAGGACAAAACTTCGAGGTTCGAGCTGGGGTATTTCTGGAAATTTTAACTTTTTACTTTTCAGGACTAAAACAAGTGTACAACGCGAGTCAGCATTTTGGGGAAGCTCTTATTTTTAGGGTATTCTATTTTCATGCTTATATTTTTACTCTCAGGTTTAAGAGGAACTGGCCAAGCAAACGCAAATCACTGCCCTGGCTCAGTTAATTCTGTGAAATTCCTGATTCACCCCCAGGAAAGAGTCAGGGAGTTATCAAAGATATCACCTCATCCTCACAAACTGGGGTGCTCTGTGTGTGCTCAGTACCAGCAAGACCGTGGGACGTTCTCAATTCACATGGAACATTCTGGGGTCAAATACACCTAAATCAGTGCAAAGTCATCCATTTGTTCCTCCAAAGTCTGGTGTAACTTACAGGAGATGCCTCCAAACCCCTTGGTGGCTCCAGTTGCAGTTTGAGAGGCAGCACTGACAGGGGAAAGGCTCCACAATTTACTTCTGGACAGACAAGGGTTTTAAGCCTCGGGCTCTGCTCCTGCTGGTAACACCCGTGGAGTCCTTTTTACTCCCTTCACAGCCTAATCCCTCGGGATCCAGTGCTGTGAGGAGGTGTTAAAACACTCCAGCAGCGAGGAGGATATTTTGACACCTTCTTGCTCTCAGGGTCCCGCTGGGAAGGGGATGGATGGCTGCAGTCAGGCATCCTGCACCCCGAGCAGGAGCCAGGGCAGGCACTGCCAGCTTATCCTCAGAAAACTGCCTGGAGTTGATTTTGGTCTTAATTCTTGGACCACTGGGAGTGTCCAGTGATGTAAAGAAAGAAAAAAAGGAAAAAACCACCGGTAAACCATTGGAAAAGAGGAAGCAACACATACATTGTTTTATTATCTTTACAAAACATAAATTTCATTGAAATGCTTTAGCAGAACTGCTTAACTGAGAGCCCATCAGGGCCAGCTCAGTCACGGGCAGTATTTTACCATCAATTTACTGTCCCAGTGTGTGGGTTGAGCAGAGTCCTCCTGTGCTTTAGAGGCTCTCAGGGGTCCACAATTAATAACTCCACTAAGGCACCTCCCTGACCTCGGTTCTGAGCAGTGACAGCGACAGAAAAGGCCACCAAGTCCTCTGAGAGGTCCCCCAGGGCATGGCATGGCAGCTGAAAGGGGCAGGGCAGGGTGGCACTCCCGTTTGCAGCTCCACTCCTTCCGTGGGCAGGTCTGGCCTCAGAACCTGCCCCTTCCCAGCAGCATTAAAACAACACGAGTGAACCCCCCAAGAAGCCAAACTAAGTTCTAAACCGGTGCCTTCCGAGCTGTAAAAAGCCCAAATCCATGCACGTCCAGATGCTGCAAAGCCTTCGGGCTGAGCCCCAAAGCACAGCGGGGACAGGAGGGTCCAGCTGGGTGTGTGGCACTGCCACAGCCCCGGCTCACCCCGGCTCAGCCCGAGGGCTGCGTGGGCTCCGTGCCCAGCGCTTGTCCCTTCCACGAAGGGTGCCGGAGCCGCGGCCGGGGTGGGATGCCCCGGGATGCCGTGGGGATGGAGAGCACGGCCCGGCTGGCAGAGCTGCGGGGCGCTGAAGAACCGGGGCTACCGGGGCTACCGGGGCTACCGGGGCTGCGGGAGGGCCGGGGGCAGAGCCCTGCAGATGCTGCCCCGAGGGGCGCTGCCCACCGAGCCCCTGCGGGCACGGCTGGAGCCCGACGGCCGAGGGGCAATGTCGGGCTCCAGTAGCCAAGCGTGGCCGGCTGCAAGCCCGCTTTGCTGCCCCCTAACCAGGCATTTCAAGCACTTGCAGCAGCAAATTCCACCGCAGGCGCCTCCGGCAACAACCGGCAGGAACAGCGGGGCGACGAGAAGGAAGGGCGGGTAGACGGGCACTGCAGAGCGAGAGTGGCATTAGAAGCACCCGGGGTATAGAGCCACCCATCCTGGCTCCCCCGGGGTATATCCCGCTGGGTGTAGCACCGGGGGCAGCCCGGAGGAGTTTCAGTGGCAATTGCTCCAGCAGGTCACCTGAGAGAGCTCAAAGTGACCCTCAAAGAGGGGTCGGTCCAGGCAGTCCCGTAACACTGGCCATTAATGCGAGCAAGAGCTGTGGCAGCACTCGGCATTGCTCCCAGGGCGTGATTGAGCAGGAATTGCCGGAGTTTTACAGTCAGCGCTTCAATCGGTGCCGGGTCGCCTGTGGGATCCGGGTTTGGGGCATACAAAGCAGAACCGGAGTTAAATATGTTACCCAGAGCATGGCCGTGCGTTGGCAGAGCCACTCGGGCTGCAAAAGGTCCTGCCTACGACAGGTCCTGTTCCCCCGGGCCACGGACCCGCAGGGGCTCCCACCTTACTCTCTCAGCAGCTTAGAGGCTTTTCTGGGACAGCAAAGCCTTGCGAGTGCCCCCCGGCCCCGGTGAGTCCCCGCTGGCAGCCCCTTCCCCGCAGGGCGGAGGGAAGGAGGGGTCGGACCGATGTGCCCACGGGCGGGTGGCACAGGAGGAGGCGCGGCTGGCACGGCCCACGGGGAACTCACCCGGCCCAGGAGCGCTGGGGCTGGGCAGGGGCTCGGCGGGGCCGATTCTTCTCATTCTGTGGCCTCGGCGCTGTCCGAGCCCTCGGGGCATTGGAAGCCGCCGTGCCAGCGCCGGGCACCGCCGGGCCAGCCCTGGCAATGCCCCCTGGCCGGCTCGGGGCACAGCCCAGCGCCAGCAGCGGCGCACAGAGAACCCCCCGAGCCACGGCGGGCACCTCTGGGCACTGCCCCCTGCTCCGGGAGGGTTTATCCCCCGGCCCCGACCTGCCTCTAATCCCCTCTTCGCAGGGACAAAGGAGTCACCGAGGGAAACCCATTTGCGGCTCCACCTTGCCCGTCTCCGTCCCAGAAGGGTCCTGCGGGACCTGGCACATCCCGCAGCCCCGCTCGGGCATTTGCAGCAGGAGGGAAGCGGGATACGGAGAGCCCAGGGATCCCCTGGCACCAAAACCTCATTGAGCCCTTCAGGGTGTCGTCGGGACCGGTGTCAGAGCGGGGAGATGGGACAGCACAAGGTCACAAGTGAGGGGAAAGAAAACTCAGGGTGAGCAGCTCCTAGCGGGCTCTAAGGTGGAAGTGGTTCACACTGGCAGCGAGGTAATTTTTACCTGATTAACATGGATCTTACGTGTATATAAAGAAGATTTTCAACGGAAAATGCAAGGAAAAAAAGATCATCTGGAAAGCTTTAAGCTGGGCTAGTTTCTGTCTCTGTAGCTGAAAATTCAAAGGGGTCTTTTGCACTTCTGTTTTCCCTCCTCACGGTGCAATCCATGGATTAAACGCCGTGTTTCAGGGAACAAAACGTCTATTTTAAGATCTCCAGAAGTTTCATCTACACAGGGCAACGCTGCGGTGTTACAGAGGCCCTGCAGCAGCACAGGAGTGGCAGTGACCTCTTCAGCTTTGAACGAAAAATAAAACCAGACCATTTGGGGGCTTTTTTAGTCCCCTTCCAAGTCCAGCTGCTTGCTGCATTAAGGGAATCTGTGTCTGGAGGCTTATTTGAAGGCTCCAGAACGTATTTAATGGACACAAAAGCTGGTCCCACACAATTTTTAGGAGTGCTGCCAGTGATTGTAGAGGGAAACTGTCCAGGGATCAAAAATTCAGAAACATTCGTGCAAAGACATCTGCCTGCTGATGATTTTTGGTTTAATATTCCATAACAGCTTGCACATTTATGCTACATTAACGATTTTGTGGGTTCAGTTGAGTCATAATTCAACCTGCCAACAACATCAGTCTCATCACCTTTGCCAGTCACTCACCTCTCGTGCATCATTTTTTAATTGGCTTTTTGGCAAACACGGCTGAAGAGCTCCTCGGATTCAGAATTGTTAAATGAAATCTCCGTTTGGAACCAGAGACCTTTCCAAACGCTGCTCAGCACATTGGGATGTGCGTTTGCCCTGCTGCACTTCAGCCTTGCAAGTGTAAGGGGCCTAATCCTATAAATCCATGGGAATGAGCCAGAAAATCCTGAGCAGCCCGCCCACCCTTTCCAGACTGCCAGGGGTGAGTGATGTGCCATCGAATCACTGAAGTGACACTTCAAGTCCAAAGCTAAATTTGCCTCAAGGTAAAGTCTAATTTACTCACCCATTCAGCCTCAGCACTATTAGCCCAGACTAAATATTAATCTTAATTATTTGTTGTTTTGAGGAAAAGCAGCCCCAGCAAGGCTTTAACAAGCACTTAGCGCTGTGTAGAGTTCAGCAGGAGCAAATATACCTCGGTAAAGAGAGCGGGATGCAACTATTTCCTCCCATCTTCCAGGTTAAAAGAGCATAAAGAACCCAGTAAGTCAGGGATTCAAATGCTAAGAGACCCCTGAAGGTGTTCATGGCATTAACAATTAACACTGCCCTGGCTGCCCTTACTGATTTCCTCTCTCCGCACACACATCGTTAACAACATGGATTACTTTTTCTCTCATGGGATTTCTCCCTCATTTTACAGGGCTAAACTCTTGGAAACCGAGTGGAAGGTTCCTGTTCGGGCTCTGAATGTGTGTGTTTATGTGGGTTTGTGTGAGGGGTTTTTTTTGGGGGGGGTGTGTTTCAGAGGGGGCATTTATTTCCCAGTTCCAAATCTTCCATCTTCATTTTGCCATGGACTGTTGTGTGCTGTGATACCCACTTTAACCACTGCAGAGGTGTAACTGTGTGTAAACTGGTGTATGATTACACAGAACTGTGTGTAAACTGGTGTAGGATTACACAGAACTGTGTGTAAACTGGTGTATGATTACACAGAATTCTGTGTAAACTGGTGTAGGATTACACAGAACTGTGTGTAAACTGGTGTAGGATTACACAGAACTGT
>JAWWLT010000345.1:0-13644 GCA_035040995.1 Premnoplex brunnescens
CCACCACCCTCTGGGGGAAGAACCTTTCCCTGAGATCCACCCTAAGCCTGCCCTGACCCAACTCCAGCCATTCCCTCAGGTCCTTGGTCTCTGTGCTTCAATAACAGAACATGGCACAGGAATCCCTTTTTAGTTCCATGATAAATGGAAAACCTTGAGCTTCAGCTTCAAAAAAAACCCAAAAGAGTCTTCCTTCATTCCTGTCCTTTCTCATTGCCTGCAGGAACATCCCTCACGTTGTAAAGAAGCCCAAAGGGAGGGGATGCCCTGCGTGGGAGCAGAGCACCTGTGGATTCCACTTGGTCTCACCAGGGAGCTGTGAGGGGTGTTCTCTTGTGGAGAAACAAGTTAATTAGGATTCTCATGTGGAGCAAAAGGTCCCTCCTGTGCCACCCACTCAGCCTGTGGGGCACCCACCCCTCCCTCCTCTTTAGCACCTGATTAAATGCTTTATAGCCCACCCCGTGTTTTCCTACCAAGAGCACGAACTCCACTTGGTCCCTTTGTGCAAGGCCAAGGGGCAGCAGCAGGTGTTGGCCACACTTCAGCAGGAATGGGTGGCCAGTGAAGCGAAGCAGTGAAAGCCTTGTCTGTGCTGCCAACAGGAGAGAGCCTAAATGATCCTGCTCTCCCTGGGACACTTCCTTGGCCTCAGTCCACACAGCAGCACCTGCTTAGGAATATTCTGTCAAGTGCTTTTCCACCGGGGGATGTGATTCCAATACCTGTTTTCATTTTTTGGAGAAGTCATTGAGTTTTCCCTTGGGTTTGGGCTAGGATATTTGACCTATATCAGATTATTTCACTTCTTTATTCAGCCTGAGATGTTTTGTACCAAATTAATTCAGAATCCTGTCAAACAGAATTTCTCTGCTGCTGGTGCCTGACAGGAGCTGCTCTGGACCAAATCCCCAGCTCCTCCTCTGAGGGTACTGATGGGGTTTCAGGTGGGCAGGGGAAAGACAAACAGGTTTTCAGCCCCTATGAAATGTCATTATATGAATTTACTTCATCATTTCCATAGGCAACAGTGACATTTTCCAGCTTCAGGGGTGGCAAAATTGTCAGCTGTGATTCCATGACTTAAAGCACTGGCAAAGGATGCTCTGACCTTGGCAGGGTCCTGACATGGTGATAATTAAGAGACACAGAGAAAAAGCAGGTGGTTGTCGTGGGCTGGTGCAGGGAAATCACTGCAGAGCAGCACAGGGAATTCCAGCCTGCCTTAGGAAGGGGGTTGGAGCTGCAATCCTTCTCACTGAGTGCTCCAAGCTTTCCTCAGGCCAGGCATGGGAAGGTCTTTGGTCAAACCTCCCAGTAAGGTGGTGAAAATGCAGTTTCCCCCCTTGCCTTCATTCCTTATGTTGAAAAGCAGCTGGGCCAGGGAAGAGCAAACCTTGGCCTGGGTGGAAAGGAGGGTGTTTGCTCTTCCCCTGAGCAGCCCTGGCTGTCTGCAGAGCCTTGGCTGTGTCCCTGCCCCGTGGGTGACACTGGACACACCATGGGACACAGAGCCACCAGGGAAGAGCTGAACCTCCTGCATGTGCCTTCTGAGACCTCAAGATCTTTGAGATATTAAAGATGGGGCTTTCCTGTCACACACAGAGCTATTTTTGTGGAGCGAGTGCCACAGGAAGGGTGGAAGCCCTGAGCAGGATCCCAGTGCACCCAGCAGCTTGGGAAGTGCTTGAGTTTTGTGTTAGACTCAAGTTTAAACCCTGAACTTGGTCTGCCAAAGGAAAGTTTGGTTGGGGCAGGGCTGCAGTCATCTCATGCCTTTGACATTCCATTTGAGAGCTGGAATTCACTGGAATGAATGAGCTCAGATTCAGGCTGGGTCCTGGAATTCACTGGGATAAATGAGCTCAAATGCAGGTTGGGTCCTGGAATTCACTGGGATAAATGAGCTCAAATGCAGGCTGGGTCCTGGAATTCACTGGGATAAATGAGCTCAAATGCAGGCTGGGTCCTGCCTCCCTCTTTGCAAACTGGTCCTTGGGAGAACCTGAAGCTCCAAGTGAAATCTCAGGCTGTCAAAGCCCCCCATGAGTGGGTTTCAGAATTGATTTGCTGGCTTCGATTTGCACATGGAGGGAGCAGAATCCAGGTATTTTTTTCTGGTTGATTTAATGTCACTCTGTCAGTAACTGATCTCAGCTGAATTATAATCAAACACAAACGAGGGTGTCTAGACAGGGTTTTGCATAGTTTAACAACATATTTGTGCCTAATTTGGTGCTGGTTTACGCACACCCCACGAGGGAGGAGAGGCACAAACAGTCCTTGCCATCAGGAGGGACAGTGCACTCTGAACATCCTCAGGTTGCAGAACTCCAGGAGAGTGAGGACCTCGCCCAAAACAGAACCTCTGGCCCCAGGAAGGGCGAGGAGCTGCACAGGTGACACTGGGCTGTGTCACTTGGGTCTCTCACATTAAACAGGGCAACTTCTGGACCAAAGAGGGGCCTCTCACAAGAGACCCCCACCTGCTGCTCTCTGGACTGGTGGCCCTGGCCCACCTTGTCCCCACCCCAGGGAGGACACACATCCCTGCTTTGCTCACATGGGGAGGGAGCAGACAGGGCCTACTGAGCAGAGATGAATAACACACACATTTCATGGAGCAAAATCAAACTCATCTTCCAGCAGAGCATGCTAATTAGCTTAACGAGATTCCTTGGAATGAGAAAATATTACTTATTTCATTAACTGCATGACAATTGTGCTCCTAAATGAATCAAGAAACACAAATCTAAGAATGAAGATGTTAAAAAAAAAATAAAATAAGATGTTAATAAAATAATCACTGCCAGAAAAATGTTTTAATCCAGGCAACCAGGCTGGGTTTGTACCCAGTAAGAAATGCCCAGGAGCAGCTGGAATGGCATTGCTTGTTCCTAAGAGAAGCTGTGAGAGCTTCTCCCCCATGTGCCAGGGTCCCAACGCTGAGGATTCCTCTGGAGCCTGAGCTGAGCCTGCATCTCCCAAAATGTGGGCACCTGATGGCACTTAGGGCAGGAGAGTTCCTGAGCTGTGCCCCTCAACAGGGCTGAGGGCACGGCTTGGGGCAGGGCAGTGGCTGGGACCTGCCACAGGGGTGTCCTGAGATGCCAGAGGGGTGGGCCGTGAGGTGGGCAGAGGGGTGGGCAATAGGGTGGGCATTGGAATGGGCAGTGGGGTGGGCAGAGGGGTGGACAGTGAAGTGGGCAGAGGAGTGGGCAGTGAGGTGGGCAATGGGGTGGCCAGTGGGGTGGGCAGAGGGGTGGGCAGAGGAGTGGGCAGTGAGGTGGGCAGAGGGGTGGGCAGTGAGGTGGGCAGTGAGGTGGGCAGCAGTTCAGACCCCTCCTCTCCTGGACCACAGGTGGTTTTGTGAAGATGGGCTCATTTGCTTTGCCAGTGGAGAGCACCGAGAGGTGCCAGGTTTGGGATTCAGCTGGTAGGGCAGTAGAATCTGGTGAATAATAGGAAAATTGCTCAGTGAATAATGGGCATATTGGATGAATAATCTCTTGGCAAATAATATGTGATCTGCCTGAGCTGTCAGCAAGGGCCATGTGCTGCCTGTGAGTGCTGTGGGAAGGCGCTGGGTAGTCTGCAGCTTCAAATTTCAGCTTTGTTAAACAAAGCCAAACAAAACCCATATGGTTTAGGAATAAGAAAGGTTTTCATCCTGTTGAACAAATGCAAATGTGTAATCAGTGCTTGTTCTGAGCTGGGGGGTGGAGAAAGAGAGTTCAGAGGAAACCCAACAATCCCATACCACTCTGCAATGGGTCTACAAGGAAAAGGGCAAACAAACGGGCAGGACCTGGACTGGAATAAAGCAGAAGGTGCAGAAAATCAACCCCCTCAGCAGAGCTCAGTTACCCTCCAAAAACGGGACCAGCAATGGGAGACCACAGAGACTTGAATAGAATCACACAATGGTTTGGGTTGGAAAGGGCCTTAAAGCTCATCCAGTGCCACCCCCTGCCATGGCCAGGGACACCTTCCACTGGCCCGGGTTGCTCCAAGCCCCATCCAACCTGGCCTTGGACACTTCCACAGCTTCTCTGGGAAGGAGCCAAAAGCCAAGAATTCCTTCCCAATATCCATCTATCCCTGCCCTCTGGCAGTGGGAAGCCATTCCCCCTTGTCCTGTTGCTCCAGGCCCTTGTCTAAACTCTCTATCCATCTCTCCTGTAGCTCCTTCAGGTCCTGGAAGGCCACAGTGAGGTCACCCCAGAGCCTTCCCTTCTCCAGGCTGGACAATCCCAGCTCTCCCAGCCTTTCCTCCCAGCAGAGGGACTGTTTGAGCACAGCCCAGGGGCTTGGAAAGGCATGAGGAAAGTCCCAAAGGCTTCACCCCACGCTGGTTCCATGAGGGCAGGTCTGGGAATGCACCAAACCTGCTCCCAAAGTGCCTCAGAACTCGGAGCACTGTCTGGCAGCAGAGGGGGAGAGCTCATGGACATGGGGAATCCAATTCCTGGGTGAAATGCAGAGCTGAATGGTGCTGGGGAATGGATCCTATGGGATTCATGGAGCATAGCTGCACTGTGGGATCACACACTGACCCACTGGAGCGTCCCCCACGCCCCCCTCGCTGTCCTCCTCATGCTCTGGCTGTGGCTGAACAGACAAAAGCAAAAGGCCTAATTACAGGGCCCCTCCTGACATTGCCCTCATTGCTGAAGCCTCCCCATCCTGCACCTCCTCCCCATCCTGCACCTCCTCCCCATCCTGCACCTCCTCCCCATCCTGCACCTCCCCATCCTGCATCTCCCCATCCTGCACCTCCCCATCCTGCACCTCCCTCTGCATTGCTGCAGGTGCTGTGCCACATCCCCAGTGTTTGGTGTTCAGCCCTGGCACACAGAGCCCTCAGAGCTGGCACTCACAGCCCCCTCAGCTGCACCATACCAGGCTGGGCAAACTCTTATTTCAGCTGCATGGGACTTGTTAGAAATGCAGCAGGATCTTTGCTGGGGAGCAGGACCCTGCCCTGTGCTGATGTGCTGAAGTGGCTCCATGTCTGGGGATGGATCCAACCGGTTTCCAGGCCAGAATTCAAGCCAAATTCTGTCTTTTCCCTGACAGAGTCTCGAGAGTGGAGAAAGCCCTCCCTGGTGTCCCAGCACGGAGCTGGGAGCTCAGCCTGGGCTCAGTCTGTGGGTGACACGTGGGGACATGAGATAAGACCATGACACCACAGCACAGGCAACTCTCCCCAGCTTTTCTCCACCAAGAGAGGCCCGGCAACTTCTACCAAATTAATTCCCTTCTGAATCTTCCTTTCTGGATGTGTGTCCAGCTGCTCAGCCAGAGCTCTGGCACATCCCCCAGGAGAGGCAGAGCTGGGAACCCAACACGGGCTCTGCAGAGCCCTGGCTGCCCTGGTGGCTTCACTTCTCTGCTCTCATCGTGCTCCTGAGATGACAGTGAGGAGTTTCTCCTCCCCGTGCTGCATTTTCAGTGAACTGCTGTGGGGAATGTACGCTTTGAAAATGATCTCCAGCAGCTGCAGGGTTTCTTTGGTCTCCTGAGTTCCCTGCTTGTTTAATAAACTCATGGTTTTCTGAGCAGCACAGCCAATTGTGAAGGTAAACTTGAAGGGGGGAAATGCCTGTGAACAGAACTGATTAAATAGCAGGAAATACAAAGCACCCTGAGACCCAAATGACAGAGCCACCTGATGGAAAACCCACAAAGAGATTTTAATTACAATTTATTACAACTGGCAAAAATAGACATCTAAAAAGTCAAGATTAAATCCTTCAATCAATTCAGAATTCACACAGATGGAAGACTCTTCCTCCTTTCCAACATCAGCCCCATCCCTTCTCTGAAAGCCTCTGGATACATAAAGGCAAAATAAAACAAGAACTGCTGCAGGAGATTTAAGAGGTGTAACCAAATGTCCTGACCCCACCAGGATGTCCTTGTGTCCACCATGAGAGCAAAGGGACTCAGTTCCCAAAACATCCATGGCCTGGAGCTCTCCTCTGATGTTCACCTGCCCCAGAATCCGGGGCACAGAAAATATTTGCTCCTCCTGCCTCCCAGATGTTGTGATCCCTTCACTGGGGGCGTCCCCTTTGCCAAGTGCTCCCTGCACTGGTCCCTTGCAGGAGGGGCACTGCATTTGCTGTACCCAGAGTCGGAATGTTCTGCACAACCATCGTGTGACAGAAGACATGAGGAGGCCCCAGGCTGCTTCTGGGCAGCACCATCCTACTGATGACAGTGTCCCCGAGGGGGACCCAGACCCTGCTGTGTCACCCGTGTCACAATCCCTCTCTGGGCAGGTTCTGGGTGGCAAAGCTGTGCCAGGCTGTGCCACTGTGCCTCCCAGGCACTGCTGTCCTGCCCAGGGCACCCACCAAGGGCTCTCCAGCCCCACCATAGCTCCCTGATGCTGGGGGTCCTGCAGGGCTCTGGTGCCAGGCAGGTTTGGGGCTCTCCAGCCTCTCTCAGTGAGTGCCAGCTCACAGAGCAGCTTGGTGGGCTTCCCACACTGTGCTGGTTCTGGTGCCAGGCAGGTTTGGGGCTCTCCAGCCTCTCTCAGTGAGTGCCAGCTCACAGAGCAGCTTGGTGGGCTTCCCACCCTGTGCTGGTTCTGCTGCCATTCCCTGGCTTTGGCATGATACACTGGCCTTTGGACAGGCCAGGCTGGGCTTCAGAGGAACAAGGAGGGCACTGTTCTCTCTCCAACACTGCAGTTTCATCTTTCCCATCTCCCTTTCCTAGCAGAGCATGAGAGCTCAGCAGCCTGTCTGTGGCAGGCCAGGCTGGATGGACCCCCGGGACAGAATTGCCACCACGTCTCTGCTCCCGGTGTGTCCAGGGAGGGACCTGGCCCTGCCACCGTAGGGGTGGCACAGTGTCTGGTAGGTGGACAGAGCCCTCTGGCACCTCCATCCAGGTGCAGTTCCAACAGAGCCCTGGAAAAGCAGAGAGGGGCTGAGTGTGGAAGAGCAGCCAAGAGCCCCCTGCCCGGATCCACCCGGGGCCAAGGTGCCACTGTGGTGCTGTGGGGCTTTTTATGGTGTCTTCTGAAGTAAACAGCAAAGACTGGATTCCCAGTGCCTGACAGATGGCAGGGTGTCACTGCAGGCAAGGCAGCAGCTCTGGTCCCATCTCCAGCCATGTGGTTAGTCAGTGCCAGCCAGGCTGGGGGGGAATCCCTGCAGTGACTCCCGTGGGCCACTGCCCAGAGTCCCCCGGCTCTCGGCGTGGGCACAGGGCAGGCTCAGCTGCAGCACTGCTGTGGACTGAAAATCTCCTCCATTTTCTGCAGTTTCTCCTCCTCCCAGGCTGTGCAAAGCCTTCCTCTCTCTTCTTGATTCACTGCTCCAAAGAGTATCCCTCAGATTTGGGAGCCAGTTGAGGTGAGATCAGAGCAAGTGCCAATAACCATTACTCTGAAGACCTGATCACCTTTCCTGGCTCTGTTAGAGGTCTGGAGGTGCCTTTCTGAAGTCGGGGAGGTTTGAGGCCCGGGGAAATGTGAGATGCTGTCACTGTTGGTCCTCTTGTGGTTGGGAAAGGAAGAGAAGGGCTGGTCTCCCTGCAGCTGTGCCTTGCCAAGCAGCCCCTATCTCTGCACAATCCAGGAGAGAAAGCTCCTGACAAGCACATAATCCAATTAGTTCCTCACTATCCCATCAGCTCAGTCTGTCTTGTGAAATTACTTGTCATTTATCCATCACTTTCAGAGATTCCAGAAGCCAATTGCCTTTCTTGAAGCCAGAAATGAGACACTAACAACACAGAGATGTCATTTGGGGCTTCCACTGCTGCTCTCCCAGGTAATGGATGAAGCTCTGTAGCAAATTGTAGCTTTGTGAGAGCTCAGGGCAGTTTATTCCTCTTCTTTGGGGCCCATGAGAGTCCTCAGGTCAAGAGAGGCAGAGTGCCCTACAGAGGACTGAGTCGAGATGGGCCAGCACAGCTCCAAAAACACCCACCTGGAGCAATCCTGACTTTTCCCTGTGTGTGGGGCCATCCCCAAAGCCCTTGGTCACCAAGCCTGCAGCAAGTGCCTCAGGTGACAGCAGACTTTGCAGCCTCCAGAAGCCCAAGAAATGGAACTGGGATGTAAGGCCATGTCCAGTTGGACCCCACTGGCTGCCAGCTGTCACAAACAGGGCTGGGAACAGACCAACATTTCCTCATCATTGGGGTTTAGCTACCTGGGGACACTCCTAAACCAGAACTTACACCTTGGATCCAAGTCCTCTTATTTCTCAGCACATTCCCTGGGATTTGCAGCCCTGTGCCCCTCACTGTGCTCACCAAGGGATGCTCCAGGGTGAGGTGCTCCATGGAGCACCATGTGTTTGTGGCACCCAGAGCTTCCTCTTCCAAGTGGGAACAGCCAGGACGTGGTGCCAGGTCAGGAACTTAGAGAAATTCCAAAACCATCCTCTGGTGCTGACCAAGTGTTGCCAGAACCAAGCAGGTTTTGATGCTTCAGCACTGAGGTTGAGGAATGGGTTTCATCATGGTTTATCTCAGAACAAGGACTGTGGTCATCCCTCCTCTGGCTGGTTTTGAGTTTCCTTAGGGAAAGCTCTCTGGTGACTCAGGGAAATCCTTGTCTCATTCCCACCCATGGAGCAGCACTCAGGGACATGCCCTGTGTGTTTATGGCATTCATAGAATCATGGAGTCATGGAATGGTTTGGGTTGGAAGAGACCTCAAAGCCCATCCAGTCCCACCCCCTGCCATGGGCAGGGACACCTTCCACTTGCCCAGGTTGTTCCCAGCCCCATCCAACCTGGCCTTGGACACTTCCAGGGCTGGGGCAGCCACAGCTTCTCTGCCCAACCTGTGCCAGGGCCTGCCCACCCTCCCAGGGAGGAAACTGCCAGGTCAGTCTGGAGGGGCAAGGTTGGACCTACTGGGTCCCTAAAATATCACCTCCCACTTTTCTTTTGCCCCTGGGCTCACATGCACAGAGAAGACCAAGCAACCTTTATTGCTCTTGCTCCTCAGTGTCACAGAAACACGGACATTGTCACATCTGCACAGTCCCCAAAGCCCAGCTCCCAAACCCAGCAAGGACAGGCAGCAGGTGGCCCTGCTCCTTCCAAAACAGGGGCTTCTTCCACCTTTTCTGTCTTGCTTGTGGATGCTGCTCGACCTGCTCATATCTGAGGAGACAAAATAAAGCTCTGAAAGGCACAGGGAGAAGGAGGATTTGCACAAAGCTTTCCCCAGCATGAAGCTCTTGTTCTGCTCACACATCGCTCGTGGGCAGGTTATTTTCTCACATTTATGAAATCACGGCGTGTAGGGGTTCTGGGAATAATTTCCCAGTGCAGTTGCTGAGCAGCCTGTTAGAGGAGAACATCCCTTGTTCAAGACCCAAATTCTCTGGCTGGGTGTTGGCCACGTGGAATGCTTTTATATCATGGAATCACAGAATCACACAATGGTTTGTGCTGGAAGGGACCACAAAGATCATCCAGTGCCACCCCCTGCCATGGGCAGGGACATCTCCCACTAGCCCAGGTTGCTCCAAGCCCCGTCAGACTTCCAGGGCTGGGGCAACCACAGCTTCTCTGGGCACCCTGTGCCAGGGCCTGCCCACCCTCACAGGGAGGAATTTCTTCCCAATATTCCATCTAACTCTCCTCTTTGCCAGTGTGAAGCCATTCCTCCATGGCCTGTCGCTCCAGGCTCTTGTTAAAAGCCCCTCTCCATCTTTCCTGTGGGCTCTGATGCAAAGCTCTGCAGCACAAGAGGGAGGACATGACTCAGGTGGACACCAGATTCGAGCCTGAGGAGGGCCAGTCTGGGTGTCTGGGTTACAGCTCTGACTGAATCCAGAGGCCACCTTCAGCCCAAACAGCATTTCAGGTCCACCAGCACCCCTGTTTGCTGCCCACAAGGCACAGCAGTGCTGGTCAGCAGCTGGCGAAATGTTGTTCTGGCAACAAATTATTCCCAGGTTTGGAATGAGGCAAAATAGAGGAGGAAAAAGAGAGCTGAGGATAGTGGAAACATGTTTCTGAAGTCACTTTTCTCATTACTCAAGCAGAGTCCCTCCAGGTCATTTCATGCCAGGGTGTGCATACAGCTGGATTTTAAGCCATCTCATCTCTTTGCTCTGGTCCAGCTGGCACCAGCACATGCCCAGTTGTGTGCTGGGGTCAGGGATGGCATTTGTGCTGCTCATCCCAAATCAGTGCTGCCTTGACCAGGTCACCCCCAACCCTCCCTTTGCTCAGCCCCCACATCTGCCCCTCGGACACGGCAGGAGGGGCTCTGCTCCTGGAGGTCTGGGGGTGTTTGGTGGCTTCCCAAAGAACTGGGTCCTGTTTGAGTTGGCTCAGTGCAGGGAGGGCTTTCTCTGTGACATTTGAGAGGGTGATACCAATCTGTGCACTACAGAAAGGCTTGTCTGCAGTATTTCCTAAGTCCTTTATTTCGTTGTGAAGCAGTGAAATGTATTTTGAAGAGCAGCCAGAAATCCCTGCTTTCACCCTCGGATTCTTTGTTGGTAACATGCATTTAATTCAAGAGCAGTGTATTCCCAGAATGCCTGGAAGGTGAATGAGAAACTTTGGCTATTCAGAAGGAAAATAAAGTGGCTTTCACAGCCACTGCCTATTCTTGTGATTGTTACTACTCCAAACAGAAGTTTGTCTGCAATGTAAAATAAATGTCCTCATTTATAATCCTTGGGAATCACAAAAGAAGCAGATGAAGTTTTGCTTGGAAAGAGAGATAGGACCACATTGGGAATGAGAGGAACAGCAAGTAATTAGAGATAGCAGAGGCTGTTTGAGATGCTTTGGGCTGAGGCAGCTGCCACTGAGAACGTGGAAATGATCATGACTGGAACATCCCAAGCAGGGCACTGCCCTGGAGATTCTCTCCTGGCTCATCCCAAAGGATGTCAGCAGGGGTGGAGGGAGGGCAGAGCTCTGAAGTGCCACATTTGGACCTTTGGTTTCCAAGGGGAAGTATCAGCATTACAGACTTGGATGAAAAGGCTGAGCCTTGGCCTTGTTAAAGCCACAAGTGCATTTCCAACAGGAGCAGGCAGCTGGTATTTCCCACCCACTGAAGAGCAGGGGCCCCTCCTGCCACTGGTCCCCCAGATGTGTTGCCCCATGGACAGGCAAAGAAACAAGTGGCCAGAAGCATCCAGATGTGGCAAATTCTTCTCTTCCCAAGCTGAAGTGAGGATCATGTGTCTTGGAAAGAAGTTAGTTGGCAAAAAAAGAAATGAGAGGTGAATGAAATGATTGTTGGTGTTTTCTGGTCCATGAGAAAGGGAGAGAGACTGTCACAGGCAGGAGGGGAGCTTTGGACAAGGTTTAGCTGGGAGAGCCTTCTGTTGAGTCATGAGGGGCAGAAAGGACCCCCTGGCTTCCTAAACTCCTTCTTGGAGAGGGGTCTGTGTGCAGCTGGATCCAATCCCAGTCCCACATTTGATCACTGATTGTTGTCTAAAGGATTATATGGATGTAATTGAGCTTTTATGCAACTTTGTCCCGCAGGACTAAGGATGGCAACCCAAATATATTTATATGACTAAAAGAAATGATTTATTTAATTAGATGATGATGAAAATGATGAGCCTGACAGACCTTAATCAGAATTCTTTCCTGCACGATATGGGTAGATATAACTACTAGCAGAGTGCACTATTTACTGAAGCAAATCAGCACAATGGTTTTAAAGCTTGAAAAATAATTATTGAGTAGAGATTGATGTTACTCACCCAAATAAATGACTGTGGGCAAATGTCTCACTGAGCCTTGAGGAGTGACCTCGAGGGGCATCCCCTCCAGGGCGGAATCTCTGCACACTCTCCAAGAAGGGGGTGTTAGAAGACCCTCCAATTAAAAGGTGGGACAGGGCTTGGACAGGACAAAGTGATGGACTGGGATGGTATGAAGTGTGTGCTATAACACCAGCCAGATGTGCCAGGCCAGCTGTGTCAGCCCAGCAGCTTTAAATGAGTTCTCAGCACTAGCACTGGCTGGTTCCCTTGTCAGGAGCTCTGCCCACACCCTCCCTGGTGCCACTTTCTGCCAGGAGACATTGCTCTTCCTCGGGGTGTATCATTTTGGGACTGGTGGGTCAGGTTGATCCCAGAACTCCCCAGCACCCAAAAGAGCACGAGACCCCATTTCACCCCCACTAAGGCAGAGCACCCTGGGGCAGAGACCTCAAGAGTGGGTTTACATCTGATATTCTGCAGCTACTTGGCTTGTGATGCCCAACTTGTCCCAACAACAGAGTGTGGGTTCCTGACAGGTTGGCACCATCACCACAGCCAGGAGGTTTTCCCGCCTACATCCCTCTCTGGAAAATGTGCACAAGTGTTTGTATGAGGGTGGAGTGGCCTAAGGAAATTCTGTTTTATTTCAGCTTTGCCTTTGGCAGAAGATCCTGACATTAATTCCTTAATGTTTGCAAAACACAGAATTTCTCTAACAAGAAGCTCTAGAACAGTGTGTTGAATTCCATGATTCAATTATTAATTGCTGCTTGCAATAATTCAAGCATTCAACTATTAATTTTGATTATTGCTGTTGCTTAGACCAGAGACATGCACAGAGCAGCTCCTGGCCTGCCCATCTCCAGTTCCTGCCTCCAGAACTTCTTTCTCCTTGGGAAACAACTTCCATGTGGTTTTGGCAAGTGCTGTGTCCTCTCTCTTACTCCAACCCCAACCCTTGGCTCATCCTTATGCTGTCTGGGTGTGGATAGAAGGGCTGGGCTCTGAGCCCCTTTCACCTGCTGGTTCTGACAAACCAAACCTGGGGTCCATCAGCTTTGCAGATGAAAGTTTGGAGCTTGATTTCCCAAAGGAGCAGTTGGATGATATCCAGGAGCACATGTGGACATCTTTGGACTGTAGATCACCTCTGAAAGGAATGGTTTGTAAGTCCCCTCTGTCACGGCCTTTTTTTTGTGATGTTGTGGCTCAAGAAGATCTTGTTTTCTTTATGTTTGTGTCTGAGACCAATGTAAAGGTGACCCAGCCTGGGGGCAGATCTGTTCCCAGAGACCTCAGCAAGTGCAGCTCACAGACATCACTGGCACTGCTCTCAGGGCTGCCCAGCCAGGCTGCACATCCCACCCCTCTTCAAACAGGACCTGCTCCACAAACCTGCAGCAGAAAGCAAGCCCAAGAATTCATATTTTTGCAAGCAGAAGTTAAATTCAGTATCAACATTATTTAAGTGGCCTTAAAATCAGCAGAAAGACACCCCCGGGGGTGTTGTTGCCCTGAGGCAGAGGAATTGCTCCTCAGGGGCTGTGTCTCTGCTGCCTACAAATGACAAGTGCTGGACTGGAGGTGTCTCCTCTGTCCAGCCCGAGGGCAGAGTCTGCTGCTCCCTTTTGGTGGAGCTCTGAGCAGCCAGAACCACCCTGGGGAACATGGAAGAGCTTCTCTGGGCTGAAGGACAGACAAGCCCTGCTGGTAACTCTTTCCTCCTGGAAAGGAAGCTGGAGCATGTCCAGGGAAGGGAATGGAGCTGGGGAAGGGGCTGGAGCACCAGGAGAGTTGAGGGAGCTGGGGGGGCTCAGCCTGGAGAAAAGGACCTTCTCATTCTCAGTGCAGGTCCAACTCCCTGGGGAGGGGCAGAGGAGGGGCAGGCACTGATCTCTGCTCTGGGGGGACCAGGGACAGC
>JAWWLT010000346.1:0-13590 GCA_035040995.1 Premnoplex brunnescens
TTGTTTCATGTATGGACTCTATGTTTTGTCAGAAGGCCCTGGGACATAAAAGTAGTTGTACCTATTAATACCTGCCTCTTTTTTTTTTTTTTTTTTTTTTTTAAGTAAACTCCGATATATGGTGGCACAGTGTATTGTGCAGTCTTGCTCAAATTTCACCATTTTCTCACAAAATTCTGCAGAATGAAAGGATGAGTCTAACAAAATTCCCCTAGTGCTGCATTCACAGCAACTCATTTTCACCCTATTATACTGGCTGAAGTATCCCCCAAACGGCAGTAAAACAGTATTTGGAGCCACCAGCTTCTTTTTATGAGCCCCTTGGTCTCATCTTAATGAACTCTTCTATATTGTTTAAATTATGTATCAATGGCATCTTCAAAACTGGTTAGTTCTGTTGCATGCTGAAGTGGGAATCTGTTAAGTCACTAATAGGAAGTGTATTTCTTCTACCAATAATAAGATCTCCTTTTTTTCCTGGTGTTGGAATTACAATTCGTGGCACTTCATAAAACTCTTTGATAATCTATGAGATCATATTCAAATTTGTTTCAGTAACAGAGTAATAGACTTATTTCAGAATTTCTTATTCACCCTGAATTTTAAACAATTATGGGGGGCAATAACCCTCCTGAGACCTAGAAAATACAAGAGAGCTCCAAAGATCCATTTTGGTCTGCAAATGAGGCTGCTTAATGACATTTTTTTTATTGCCAAAGTTGTTGGGCTTGCAGCTCAGACTCTAAAAAATTAAAAAATTAAATTAAAATTAAATTAAAACCTTATTTCTGATTGGTAAGTAATATCAGATAAGATATTGGCATTTAAGGTTTCAATAAAAACATTAAGAAAATCTGTAGGCATTAGACATTTTTAATAGTGTATCTAGTTGTTCTTTATGATTTAAATGGAGTGTGTAATATTTGGGTCCTAATTCAAGGAGAATAGTACTGTGCATGAACCAAAACAATCAGTGTTTCAGATATTGTCTGTAAGGCTAAATTCGTTTTTTAGAAGGTTAGGACAAGATTCACTCTTTCTCTTAAATTGGGATATACTTAATCTCATTGAAATTATAATGGCATAAGGGTAATCCGAAATGGTTCCCCAAAGGGCTGAGCTAAGTGCAAAATCTGGGTTTTAATCTGTGTCATTAAGTGACACCATGCAAGTCAGAGCACGTGGGTGCACTGAATATATTTCTTTGGAAAAGCTGTTAGGATTTTTGATGTTTGGACCAGCTAGATTAAGTGTGCTTAAACAGATTAACAAAATGGTAGGGAATCAAATTCAGTCTTTAAATAAGGTGCAAAAAGTGAACATAATGTCAACAAAATAGTAAAAAGACAGGCAAAATAAACTCTGAATGTGTAGAAGGTCTGCAAATAATATAGAAAAAAGGGCTTTAAAATTATATTTTTTTTAAATTATGTTCTCGTACTTCTAATTAACTTGATGTTTGTGCAAGTGGAATAATTATTTTCTAACCTGCAGAAGCCAATATAGCATTTGAAAGTCAAAATGGATTCTCCTTTCCTCCTTCATTGTCTGCAGAAATGAAGATGCTTGTAAACTAGACTTTCACTGCCACATGCCTCAGTCAGAGGAATTTCTGGCTCTGACTCAATAGGTAGCAAATATGCATTGATGATATCACATGAGTATGTGGAAATCAGTGTGAGCTGAGCGTCAATGTTTCATTTGCCAGGATGACAAATAAAAATGCTGAATTTGTGTTGAAAACTCAGTAGTCCGTGGCAGAGCAGTGGCAATTTTCATCTATAAGCCTGGGCAGATTCTGTGTTTCAAGTTTGACATAGAATTAGTGAGCATGCACATAAAGCCCATATTCCACTTATAAAGTCATTTGTCAGAGTAATGCAACACTCTGTGGGAGTTACAAAGAATTTTCAAATGGATCAGCGCAAACACTAGAAAAACAGATCTACTAATAATTGAGATAGAATAGGTAAATCACTGATGAATTGTAAAATGGTGAAGTAGGTGAACTGAATTTTTAAGTGTGTCCTAACTTAGAAGAACAGGAAAAAAGATGTTTAGCTAATTGGAAAATCATGAAGAACTAGAAAGCTTGCAGATTAAACTATTATTAAATAACAGGTGGAAGAATAGCTAGAAAAATATTTTGTTTTGAATGAAAAAATCATAAGCTATTGGATTATCAATACTCTCAGTTTTACAAGAAACATTACAGTGTGGGTAAGGGTGAAGAGAATTTACTGTTTGCTAAACATGAGAAAGATAAAAACAAAGGTTTCATTTTTGAACATGTTCAGAATTTCTTACTTCATAAAAAGGTGAAAATATTTAGGACTGGGAGCACAAAATGAAATCAAAGCTATCAGTCCTTTAGACGCATGATTCTTACATTGAAAAGAACTAACATCTCTGTAAACAAGAAAGAGAACTCATGATGATGATGATGAACATGATGATGTTGGTTATTAAGAACTACTTTCAGCTGCTTGTTTAAATGAGAAAGGAACTACTGAATAATAGTGGTTGCCTATGTAGCAATGGTTTGAATATTATACTAGGACATACATGTTATGGAATAAAAGCATGTGGCTAGCTGATGAATATGTCTACTGCATATGAGCTTAAACAAAATTGGCACTGAAAGTATAAACACAAACTGTTTTCTGTGGTTTGTGGGTTTTGCAGACTCTTCCATCTCCCAGTTTTATTTCATCAGATTCACACAAGGACCATGTTTACCTACTCTCCATAGTAGAAACTTTATGAGATACTAGGAGCCTTATGAGTTTGTCTAGAAAATGATAGTTTCTCAGGAGGTGAGAGTAATAGGTTGATGCTGGGAAGGGAAGTGTTGATTCTTTAAACCATCATAAACTTTTAAAAGGTTCATTTGACTGCTATTCAGTCTGCCTTGAAGAGCAGGAGAGTCAGTATTCACACCAAAACCAAATTCATTTGAAAGGTCTGAATGACACAAGATGGAGCTGTTAATGATAGAGTCTACCTTCAATTAAGCAAACAATAAATATAATAACTCTCTGTAGAAACTGACAAATACCACTGGTGATTGAAAGACACTAGCCAAATTGAATGAAATAACAATGTACTAATCTCATTTCTTGTGGATTTTTTCCTATTGACTATACTAGGGTTTTACCTTTTGATTTCATGTCGCTAGTTCCTCAGTCCAGGCTGTCTGCTGCAATCCAGATATATAGCAATTTAAAACAAACCCACAAAAAAAAAAAAAAAAAACAACACCCAAACAAACAAACAAAAAAACCCCAAACCCAAAACAAACAAACAAAAAAAAAAAGGTTCCAGTCCAAAGTGACTATTTAGATCAAATCTGAACAGAGTTGTTTTGCATGTTGATAAATTTCTACTAACATGAAAGAAAATGAGTGCTATCATCTACATATGCTGACAATCTACCTCCACTTTGTGTAAAGGAGAATAATTTTCTTGCAGTTGTAAGCAACCTTGCAATTCCAGATCTGGCACAGGCACTGTAAAGGTTGGCAAGATATAATCAATTAATCTGGCTTTTTGCATCCTTATCATGTGACCTATCATACTGGTAAGGACTGTATGAGTTCACGAGTTGAAAAACATAAACTCTTTGCTATTGTCTTAGCCAGTGCAGGCACTTCATTCAAACTATGAAAGAAAATGCATTTAGCACGTTGTTCTACAATGTCACATCTACTCAGGATGGTACCTGAGACCATAAACAGCTTTTAGTATAAGTGCCTTGACCACCCCTGTGGCATTATTTGAATGGAAACATGCTGCCAGTAAGGAGACTTAAGAAGAATAGACTCAGATCCACAGTAGGACAAAAGTCAGTCAAAAACTGCCTCTGACAATGATAGTAGAGCATGGCATGTCTGTAGTAGGGATGTTAATGTGTATGTGGGTTTATTCAAAACAAGAAACTTTTCACTTTCTGGTGTCTTGATTTGTAACAACTGTAGCTTTAAAACATTGTTTTGGATTTATTTAAATGTCATTTCCATCTTCCATTTCCCGGGTACAATTTGTATCCTGGCATTAAAGAAATATAATTACTCTTCTATATAATTTGAAGGGAAAAATAATAGTGTGATCCTCTGCACCGTAGTGACACTTTCACTCCATCTTCTTTAAAGCCAGATTGATGGTATCTTTAGCTGTATTCCAGAACACGCTTTGATGTCTGAGAAACCCTCAGCAAAGCTTCAGTGCTGCAACAGCATCTGAAAAGAGACTGTTCCATGAAAGTTTGTCAAAGCTCTGACTACATTTTGCACATTCCAGGATATGTAGACTGCCAGACCAGGCAGTCAACAAACTTGGGTATGGTTGGTATTCTATACCACCCACATCACCGCTGTGGGGTGGAAGGAAGACACTTGCTGTCCCTGCTTGCCTGTTGAGAAAAGCATGGTGTGGTGGGGAAGAGCTGGTTGGTATTTTGTCACAGTTTTTCTGTGTAAATCCCTTCTTTTTCTTATACCTTTTGTTATTAATATTGTTGCTGTTACTATTATTTTTCTTATATCATTGTTGTTCCAGTAAATTGTTCTTATCTCATCCCATAATCTCTACCTTTTGTCTCTCTCACTGGTAGGATTGGGGCGTCAGCAAGTGCCATCTGCTTTGGGATAGTCTCACTTGGGCTGAGGGGAGCACTAAATTAGGAAGTGCCATTCCTAAATCATGGCATGTAGGGATCACCATCTAAAGGAGACCAAGGAAAGAGGCTTGAACTGTACGTACATGAAAATTTCGGGCAGAATCCCTGAGTGTTTAATGTGGTGTTTTGTTGTTTGTTTTTTTTTTTTTTCTTGCCAAGTAGGACAAGGGAAATCCTTGGAATTTGATGTCTTTGTACAAAAAATGTTGACTAATATGTAGAGGATTTATGAAGGACATTTTCTCCTTTTCACTAACTGTCAACACCAGTCAAATGGTGGCTTTTCAGTCCTGAAAATTAGTACACTCTAGAGAGCCAATTAAACATTATTCATAAATCTCAGATCCTCAGAATAGATTAATGTTCTTATTTTAAAGCACACCCCATGTCTTCCTCGCAAGCCAGGTATTTGGGATTATCAAACTCATTTAAGGAGCATTATCATTATAATGCAATTATGTGGTATGCCAGGTGGCAGGAGAGCATGGCTTTGCATTGCCAAGGTACAAAACAAATTCAGTGTTCAATCAGTCTGAGAGAAAAGGGACAATTTTTATTTGCATAAACATGTAGCCACAAAAACTAGATGCGCCAAGGTATAAAGAAAGAGACCTATTTTACATGATGTGCATAGAATATTTGACAGTTTAGGTTGACGTCGTCATTGATGTGGGCAGGAATGGTGCAGCTGGTTGCCATGGATATGATTTTCCCTGCTGGCAGGGCAAAGATTGGCAGGGATGGATGTTAAAAAAAAAGAAGAAAAAGACACATAGGCACACACACACACACACACACATGGATGCACAAAAAACCACCCAAACCATGGCAATACTGGCAGTATTAGTCTCTCCTTTTGTTGAAAAGCTGTGTATCTTTTTTTTTTTTTTTCCTAATGACAGTTTATCTACAATGCAGTGTTATATAGAAACACTGATATATCCATAATAAATCATTTATGATTCATGTATATATAGCCTGCACACAAAACCAGAGACATATATAGTATATTTTATATGCATATATTCTATGAAATAGATAGCAATATATAGATATACAATATTTAAGGAAAAAGGTATGCATCTGTATGTGGTTATAATAAGATTTTTTTTTCTTTCTTTAAGTTATAATCTGAGACACCAATCTTTATATATACAATCAAACTGGAACTGCAAAATATGTGTACCACAGTAAAAATGTTAATTTGTACATAAAGAAAGGAAAAACTTTGTTTACTGATACTTTGCACTAACTTTTTAATCAGCTGATCATTTTGACTGCTCAAAGTTCTTCTTACCAGTTTCAAAAACCCATGGCCAATTCCAAGCAAAACACAAGTTCAGATATCATTTTACTTCTCCTGCCAAGGTGTGAAAGGCCTTTCAAGGTGCTTTGATCTTTATACTGAAACATATACTTGGCCATATGAGAGGCCCCATTGATTTCAGCAGGACAATGTGGGCTCTTAAGCCTTAGTGCTTTCTTTTGCCACTTGAGTGCTGAGCATTTCAGGTGCTATTGCAAGAACCAAGCCCATGTATCCTACAGTCTAGCTCAGAAATAAAAGCTTATTTCATCTTTTCTCCGAAGTACTTTAATGAACAAGGCCAGGTCCCACTCTCATTTAAAGCAGACCAAACAACAGTAACATATATTCTAAATGTATGCTCATCATGTTCTTCTGGGTATCAGTATAACAACAAGCACAATGCTTCTTTTGAAGTGATGACATTTAGAATTGCCATGTGGCTTTTTCATCCTTGGTCTTGCGGGACTTTTTAAAATAAAATCATATTAAAATATAGAGGCACTGCTTATTATTTCTGCTGAACATTTTCTGTATGGAAGTGATACTCAGGCTTTAACCACTGTCCCTATACAATGCAATAACCTTACAGCAAATGGTCTATTCTTTTTCATGGTCTGGAAGAAAAAATTATGGATAAAAGGGTAGGTGCCAAGGTCTCTGCCTAGTCCAAAATCTCTCTGGGTAGATTATATTTAAGAAATAATTTGATTTCCTGCATCATCACTATAAATAGATATATTTATAAAGTGCATAGTGACTTGGGATCTCTGGAGGAAAAAATATGTAGTGGCCATGTGTATTAGTATTTGTGCAGTTCAAACAAGTAGTTTTCATCTCAGTTGCAGATGTGTATGTGAATAAGCTTCTGCAGGTTCTGCTTTGTGGAGATTATTGTTGACCCAGTGGCTGTTACCCAAGCTTGCAGCATTAGAGCTATAGGGTCAGTAAGTTCTGCCTTGTAGCAAATCCACAGAATCACAGAATATTCTGGTTTGGAAGGGATCCACATGGATCATCGAGTCCATCTTGTAAGTGAATGATGCCTATAGAGATCAAACCAACAGCCTTGGCATTATTAGCACTGTATTCTTACCAACTGAGCTAAACTCAGGGTAATCCAGGACATAAATGAGGCAGGAAGATTTAGAGGAGGGAGAAAAAACATGGAGAAAAAGGAAATCTAGACTGAACTCTCAAGCGGAAGTGGCGATATCCTCTACTTAAAGCCTGGATGAGGAGAGAGTGATCAACACTGAACTAATGCACCTGAACTGATTTGAAAGAACTAGGTCCAGATATTGCATGCCCTATTCAGCTCCCCACTGAAGTACTAATGGCTTTCAAACTTTAATAATTCTAGTCTCTTAGAAGAGATCATTTATTTATTCCCATAATCAAGAACAAAGATTTATTTCTTATCAAAGAGAACATATGTTTCTCTTTAGTCATCTCTGTCAGTTCTTCATTTTATTTCCCTCTAAATAACTTTAGAACTTCTTGGCTAATTTTAACCAAGCATTTTAACTAAGCTGATGCATCAAAGATATTAAGTCTCCATATTAAGTTTCTAATGTCAAGTTTCTAACTATCAAGAGGTGATTATATAGGAAAGGATTCTTTAGAAATGATACCTCATTGCTTTCCCTTCTCCTGAAACTGTGTTTTGATATCTCATTATAAAGATCAAAGTGTGGAAGTGTGGATTGTAACTATTCTGTTGGATGGGTCTCCTTTCACATGCTGGCAAATCAGATAGGAAGCTGTAACAACCACTATGGCCCTCTGACAACATCTGAAAGACGTTTCTTCATACTCCCTATTCCTACTGCCCTTCTTCCATCAGCTCTTGGGTCAGAACATGTCCTGAGTTCTTACTGGAGCACAGAAGCAGATGATCCTTCTGAATAAAAATCTGTTTGGTCTTTGGTCTTTAATTTTTTTTTTCCTGAAGCATGGAAGGTGAATTCTATTGCAGGATTTTACAAAGATTTTCTGTATTTTGTGCTGTGGATATTACTATTTGGTGACTGGTGGGAGAATTTTGCAAACATCTGTTTGTCTTGGGTGAGCAACAGCCTGTCTGAACTGCACCCTGGGGTGTATCTACAGTCTTTAACACTCATTCTCGATCCAGATAGCCAGGACAAACCCTACTTAAACCTTCCCAATATATCAGTTTAACACTGGGGTCACCTCCTTGTCCTAGCTGTACAAGTGATTTGCTTGGGTACAACTTAGATGAGAATCTGGTGCCAGAAATCATTGTTTTCAGTGTGCTCATTTCACTAACTGGATAGCTCTGTTTTGTACAAATCAACAGATACCTCAAGATGCTGTTTTCCATTTGATTTAAATGCCCTGATTTGTTTTGTACTCTCTCCTTCTCTCATTTTTTATTTCTATTCTCAGTGGAACATGCCCAGCTTAGTAAATAAGACTTCAGGAAAAAGATATTTTGGATTTTGTTTTCTGACTAGAATTGCCAATACTAGATCAAAAGAGCCTTGTGATACCTCTATCTTTTGCGTAGAATATCTCTGTTTCTTGCTTTCTTAACCACCCAAATCAAGGCTTGAAATTAAGGGAAAACTATGTGTAAGATGGATATAACCTGACATTTAATAATATATTAATAATGGCTCAAAATGATATTTCATAAGAATTTCAGGAGCCTATGAAGCCAATCTTCCCTCCTCAGAGAATACCGCATCTCCCTCCTATGAAAAAGACATCAACAGGCATCCTCAGTCTTATGGCTGGTCTTCCTAGTATCTAATACTGTAGTTTCTTCTCAAGCAAATTAAAAAAATAAATGCAACCTGCATACATTCCCACGAACAGCTTCCCTTCTCCAGCACAGAAAACTGACATATGTGTAGGACTTTCAATCGACCACATGATAGCTCTTTCTTAAAGAGACATAAAAGAGAAATCAGATATTTCAGCCATTTGAATGAGCCAGCCAGCTGAACCTTTTTGGGTGCTTTGCTGTGTTTATAAAAACCTTTGAACCTTGTTGACTCCAATACCAGTAAAAGCAAAATGACCATGGTGCCCTAAGGGGATAAAAAGCAACATTTGTAGGACTCCATTGCTGGAATTTCCATCTTTCCATTTCAGCTGAGCTTTGTTAGGGCAAATATCACCTATTTGTGAAATACCTTTTGTGTTTCACCTTTCACTGCTAAGTTTGTGGTTCTAAATTTCAGATCACAGGAAAGTTGGTGTATATATGCACTTCAGGGAACAAATGTTCATCTAGGTCCAGTAGTGTACATTTCACCTCAGTCATGATGAATCAAACTGCAAACATTAGCTTAACATAATGGTCTGCTCAATACAATGATGCTCATCACCATTCAAACTAGATTTGAACTATGTGTCACAACTCTTAAAACCCTATTCATAGTTGTTTGTTTTTTTTCAAATGTATCCAGATAACTCTGCTATGGTTTCTTTTAATATGCCTGTATCTAGCCTTAATTTTTCATCAGGTAGAGAAAGTACGGAATGTTATGATTTACAGCTAAATAGGTTGGCTTTTGAAACTGTTATTTAAACTAGTAAGGCAGGCTCTACAAGAAACTGAACCTTAATTTCTTCAAGTAATTATTTTTTTCTCATCCTGTCTTTAGTCTGCTATTTTCAGAGAATATTGCCAGTGAACTTAATGTGATATAGTAATGAAAAGTGTAGTAGAGAATCTACAGCATGATAAATAAATAAAAATATCAACGATTACTTACTTGTTTTGAAGTATCCTTTTAATAATCCAGTATGAAATCTTGGTAATAATATCAATGAGGGTCAAAAAGGGGTTTTTTTTGGACATGCTGGTGATAGAGTTCATCTTTCTTTTGACTGTGAACCTGATTTTCCACATCAACAGAAAGGAAATAATGATAATAATATAGATGATAATATATACCGCACATTAGTTGTGCATTATATAATTGACCCAATGCATATATATATAAACATATATTTTATATATATATATATATATATGACCAAGGGAGGAAGAACTGGTCTTCCTTCTGCCTCTGAAATATGCAAAGCATTCTCCCTTACCCTCCTCAAAACCTGCTTCTTTCATTTTGGACCACTAAACTCAGTGTTGGTGGTAGCTACTTGCTTCACTCTTTCTCATGTAATATTTTAAGAAACCCTGCCAACAGTTATAAAATATCTGTTCAAAATCACCTTTGTGTTGACATTTGTGCATATGTTGTGAGATAGAACAAGGACTGTGATTATGCCTTGAAAAAGTCAGATTATTTGATAGATCAAATTCATAGAGAATCATAACCTCTTCTCCAATGTTCTGCATCAGAGGAAATTAAACAATCCAGATGCACATCCCACTAAATCTTCTACTTCTGCAGGTTCAGATGGTATGGATGAATTGAAATGAAAATTTTGAGTTTCATGTGCTCAGTCAGTTTGTCTTCCAGTAACATATTTTTAAAGAATTGTGTTTCAGTCTATGATGCTTTAGTCCTAAAAGAACAATGTCTTGAAACTAATTTCTGCTCATCTTATTTGTTCTTCTTTCATCTGTAGCAAAATTAAAACTTCCATTGTCCTTCAGATTTCCTTTCTAAGAATGCAGGTTTATTGGATCAAAGTAGAGAAAAAACCCACTACCTAAATTTACAGGGTCAGTCACAGTTCACCAAGCAAATATTAGTTTTGCATATTGATTATTTAGGGCAAGATATCAGGCTTCAATTGGGAGGCGGTGGTTGGTGAAGCAATATAGAGGTAAAGGACAGAGAAAATGACAGACAAAAAACCAAAAAATATTTTCAGGTCAGTGAATTCGGGGCACATTTAACTTCTTTGGGAAGATCCTACTTACAGGAGATACCAGGTTATTTTTTATTTGTATTTAATAATATGGAGTCATAACCAAAACTTATGTTTCAATAGAACAAATCTAGAAGCTACTGCTGCAAGTAGTGCTTATTCTGCCTTCAGTTTGAAAAACTAGTTGGATCTAATCTCCCTGGTACTTCTGTATGAGTGTGTTTCAGGAGTCTAGAGGTGAGGTGACTATGAAACAGCTAATGGGAGAGGTTTTTTGTTCAGAAATAAATAAATAAATAAATAAATAAGAGAAATAGTAATGAAATCCGTGACAAACAGCTGGAAGAAGAAGGTCAGTATAATATGTCATTCAAATTGTGAGCCAGCTTTGACAGCTGATCTGTTTTTGTTGTTATTTAAAAGAACTGAAAACAGACAAAAAGCTCCAACCCTCTGCCAGAGTTTAACTAGCACTCACGAAAGCAGAGAAATAATTTTGCCTTCCACCTCTGTGCCCTGGGAGACATCATGAAGTTGTGTTTCATTTGTATTTTCTTGACATCGTGATCGTTGCTGGTCATGATCTTCTCCAGCAATTCTGTTTTATATGCCCTGGAGGTACGTGAAAAGCAAGATTGTGAATACTCTGATTGGAAATAGCAAGACAACTCCACTGATGCTTTAAAATCAAATGTAGGGGAGATTTAATCTGAATGTTACTGATAGAGATTGGAACAAAGTAATTCTTTCCAAAGTGTCTGATTTCAATACCTTTAGAATAGTCTAATTTTTTTATCTTTTCCTTCCAGAAAAGACTGTTTCAGGAGGCAAAAAAATAGTAAAAAAATGGTTCCTTCAGCCATGCAGTTCTTTCATCACCCAAAGACAGCTGCCCTGTCTTGTAAGATTTTCTAATTCTTAGTCCAGGTAGTAAATGCTATCATGACCCTGCATGTGGAGAGCAAGGTGTGAATAAAGAAAAAATATCAGTACCACTCTCTTAGGTCCGGCCACAGTGTTCCTGTGCAAGACAATTTCTTGCTTGGGAGCACAACAACATGCTCCTGTGGCCATCCATAATGTGCCACAACAACTATTCTTCAGGGATTGGCCATTTAAGGCCTTTTTTTCTTAATGAGGCAGTACTGCCATACAGTTCCATATCTTATGGGAGATGTTATGCAGATCCTTTTTAATGAAGTTGTAGGCATGTTTTGCATACTTTCATCCAACTGCCTTGTCATACTTCGAAGTTTCAATGTTTTGATTGATCTCACTGATCATGTTTTGAAAATCTTCAGTAGCTGGTTGGGGTTAGATCCCACTGAAAGTCAATTAATTTCTGGGTGAAATAAGCTCCCAGTGTATGCGAACAAGCTCTTTTTTGTGGTATTAATTTTGTTTCCATTCTATTTATACTTTTGTGATGAAGATTTTCTGCTTGTCAAACTGCTCATTAACTATAGCCCACAGCAGTTAATTTCTCCATCTCTCCCTCCCATGATTTCACCATATTTGTTTAGCTGACAGGCTTTTGATGCAAGCAGGGCTTTGTTCTGGATATTATGAGTTCTTGTTGCATTAGAGAGACTGATGGGTTGCTAGTATTTATTTGTGAATCTCATGAAAGTTTCTGTCCCTTGGGAAGTGTTCAGTTTTGCCTTGGAATAACAAAATGTTTTTATCTAAGTTAAAATATGGTGGAAGTTTCCAAACTAAAGCAGAAAAATAGTTCTAGTGTGATGTAAGAAAAGCTTTTCACCCTCAATAATATACTCACACTGAAGAGCAAGGGCACCTTGAGGGCACCAGGAAAGGAAAATTTGATCAATGTTTTAATTGGCTATAAGCCTAACCCTTTCCATTGCTCTTCAGGCATCTTTGAAACCTTCTCCATCCCTACTGAATTAGTTTTGCATGAAACCTACCACTTACCAGATAAGAATCCTTCAGATATTACACAAAACAAGTGTGAATACACTTAATTTCTCCTGCACTGTCTCCTGCTACAGCTGTGCAAAGCCTTGTGGCTTATGTATGCATGGAATTCTGCAGGTATTTTTCTGGTTCATTTCATGCACAAATAGCAAGGTGTACATTCATAAATAGTTCATGTTTGCATGCATGAAAAATCCCTCTTTTTATCAAGTATGAATTATTTAAAGATTAATTCATCCCAGTCCATTGGAATTAATAGAAGTCAGCGATAAGGAAAAAGAATAATTTTTAAAGAACCTTTAGGTGTTTGTTTCTACCAGAAGATAATGTGAAACAGAGGAGGAATCACCAACCTGTCAGCAAAAAGACAGACAAAGACAAACATGCCCATTAGATGCAGCTACTCACAGGGACAGGACTTTTCCAACAAAGTACTAACATGTAGAAGCTATAGTAAATAAGTCCTTTCCAAATTTCCTTCCACTCATGAGAAAAGGCTCTCACCATAATGAAAAAAAAAAAAAGTATGTGAGGGTTGGCACCATCAACCCTGCTTGTGTGGCACCAAACAACTGAGTCAACTTCCTCATGAGAAGCAGTGAGTAGTTAATAGCAGAGCTGAAAAGAAAAGAAGATTTGGTGAAGGTGTCAGGTTTTCTTGGAACTTTGAAAACCTTCCAGTCAATTTTTTATTAAGCTAATATTTCCCACAAAAAATTCCAGGTTTTTGCAAATGAAAAGGTACTTTAGATACTTTTATTACTACCTTTATTTAAAGGTACTTTGATTTTTGCAAATCAAAAAGGGTACTTTACCAGCAAGAAAATTGATCAAAACATCAGCACAAACTTGAGCA
>JAWWLT010000347.1:526-13570 GCA_035040995.1 Premnoplex brunnescens
AATGGAATAGAATAGAATAGAATAGAATAGATAATTCTATCTAATTCTATATTCTACTGTGGGCACAGTGAGAAGAGGCTTGTGTTTTATCTGGGAAACAGCATTCCCTGCCAAGCACTCAGCTCTGAGTTTGATTCCTTTATATGTTATTTTATCCAAACAAGAAGAACACAATTCCTCGAGCCTGCCCCTACGTCCCCATCCAAATTCCCTGTGCCGAGTTTGCCGGCGTGGTTGGAGTGCCCAGCTCTCCGGGATAAAGCCTGCCCATTCCCTGGGTTATTCCCTGGGAATTCCTTCCCCCTTGCAAGCAGTGCCTGGCGTGGATTAGGGCTGTAATTGCCTGTTTTCCCGGAGGTGCCGATCCCTGCGAGGTGTGGTGCAGCCAGCCCCTGGAGAGGCTCCGGCAATACTGCGATGTCATCAAAATCCACATGTTTTGGCCGCTGCTCTTCACCAGGGAAGGCACCTCCTTCCTGGAGCACTACGGGTGAGTGGCTGCCAGTCCCAAGGGATGCTCCATGGTTTTTCCCAAGGGATGCTCCATGGTTTTCCCTGTGCCTTGGGAATGTTCGTGGCCGTGGCCGTGGAGCTGGGAGCGGTGGGGAAGGGCAGGAGTTGGGGAAGGCTCGGAAGGAAATAGGAAGGGGTGTGGGAGGTTTGGGATTGAAGAGTGTTTTTAAGGGCACCAAAAGCTTTCCAGATCTTTTCGTTGAGTTATTTTTCTCCCTCTTCCTCTCTTTTCAATAGCTGAGTTTGTAAATGTGCTCTTGTTTACCTTAATTATTGGTATAACATCCTAATTATGCAAATTATTGATATAGTGTTTTATATTTTGTGTTGTATATTATGTAATTATACGTTAGAGTAATATATTTTAATACAATATCAATTGGAGTTTTATATAATATATACCATACTATAATAGATAAAAATTATATTCATATATTTTAATATAATACCATAGTTTTATACAATATATATAATAATACAATATAATATATATAATACTATAATATATCTAATACTATAATATATAATAACTATATTATATCAATATATTTTCATATATCAGTCATAATTTTACATAATACATATAATACTATAATATATAATAATAATATAACAATTACATATAATAATATCATATGCTACATAATAATATAGTATATTATTATATAATTAGACATTATATCAACATAATGTTTTAGTATAATATCAATTATGGTTTTATATAATATATATTATATATAATTATATATACTACGCAATAATATAGTATATTATATATTATATAATTATACATTATATTGATATAGTATTTTAATATATCAGTATAGTTTCATATAACATATCTCATAATATAACACATAGTAATTATATATAATATACTATATAATAACATCATATATTATAGAATATTAATATTTTATTACAATATTAATTATATTTTCATATAATGCATAATATTATACAATATTATATAAAATATTGTAATATCTAGTAATTATGGCTGTATATAATCTAATGTATAATACGATATTACTATATATTTTAATATAATATTTATTAGCACGAAGCCTATCTGTTAATTAAACCCTAGCAATTAACCCCATGTAACAGGGTTCTTTCTCTGCTTTCCAACAGCCTGCTGTTTCCAGGCTGGAACCTCAAAGGGATCTCTGAGTTTCAAGTCCTGGAAGAGCTTGCTGATTTAATCAAGAAAGTGGTTGTAAGTACTGCCTGCAACTGGTGTGAGTCCCCAAGGCCAGCAGGGTAATTCAATCTGCCCCCCGAGCAATTGGGGGTTATTTGTTAAATTAGATTTTTCCTTCTCCTGGGGGGAATCTCTGACTGAGCTGGAACTTTCTAGAAAGTGAAGCCCAGCCTTGGGACAACTTACTAAATACCTGCAGTCAGCAGGAAAGTTGGGGCGTGAATGACTGAAATACTCCTTTTCCCTCATTCAACAATGACATTTGAAATGTGCTGGTTTTGCTGCCTTAAAAGAGAAGGAAAAATTCCCAGCAGGTGAAGGGAAGGGATTTGTCGTGGCTTGAAACTCAGTTTTAAACTCAGTTCTTGCCAGAGAAGGAAACTCTTGGTTTGGGTGTTTTCCCTTGGCTGGGTCTGGACATCAGTGCAGGCTGAAGAATTCTCCTTTCCCACCTCAACATTTCTTTATTTTCCAACCCAACCTTTGCTCCTGGTTTCAGGAATGTTGCCTGAATTTTGGGAATGGACCACAACGTCCCAGTGATGCAGGAAATGTGATTCACTCCAACCTGAGCAGAAACTAAAATTGGCAGCTCTTCATAATTTGGGGTTTCTTTCTTTTCTCTCCCTGTTCCAGAACATCCCCCACTTCATCAGTGGCATTCTGAGGATTGGCAGTGGAATAGAAAATGTGAGTTTTTCCAGTTGTTTTCAGGATGCCCAAGGGAGGGGGTGGCTGATCCACCTTTATTCCCCAATTCAGTCACGTTTGTCACATAATGTCACATTTCTCAGCATGTGAAATGGTGAACATTCTTAATTTCCCTGGTTTTACCACTTTTTTCCCCACTTGCTGGTGGCTGTTGCCTGCTGGGTGTGAACTGCAAAAGCTGAAATAAAACCATAATTTGAATAAAAAATATAAATATATATATATAATTAAAAGGCAACCTCACAGCTCATGGTAGCAGTAGAGAAACAGAATAAATACAACTGTGTGTTGCTGTATTTTTTGGTGACATTTGTGGGGTTTCTTTGGGTGGGTTTTTAGATTATTTTTTCCCAAGTCATCCAAAAGAAGTTCCCAAATCACAGCCTAGGGGGTTTATATTATTTTTAAGAACACCTGGTTTGATTTTGTGCCTCTGCTGCTTGAGAAATCCAAATATTTGGGAGCTCTTTGAAAGGCAAGCCCTTCCCTTGATTTTTCCTCCTTGTTTTTTCCCAACTGGAATAGGGTTTCTTCCACCTTGGCGAGGCCCTGGATTGGATCAGATGTGTGGGGGATGCCAAAATCCTGCAGAGCCTGGAGGAATTCGGGGATTTGGGGCAGGTTGAACTTCAGATTCTTTTCACTGAGTGTAAGTATTGAGAAACAATCAGGAGGAGAGTCACTGTGAAACAATTAATGTTCTTCTGTATTCAATAATAAATGTGTCATAAGGATGCTTGGCAAGTGAAAGAGGGGCAGAAATGCCAAGATCTCTTGTCCCACCCCTAGGAATATATTTTTAATTAGCTTTAAGCTTCCCTGGGCTGGACAGGACTTTTGGGACCCTGGGATGGGGACCAAAGCAAGGGAGGAATAAAGTTCTCCTCCAGCTGATGAGGCTGCCAACCCCAGGAGCAAACAGGGCTCACTCCAGCAGCCCATAAAATAACTTTTATAATTTATAAATACTTTATAAATGTGGGGTTTGTGGTGCTGTTGGTAAGGCTTATCTGCAAGATTGCACTTCACTAATTAACAAAACACACTCACAGCTACCTCAAGAACACAAACCTCCAGCAGCTCCCTCCAGCACAGACCAATTTACAAAGACTAGAACCAAATCTAGTCTGAAAGAAAGTCTAAAAAGAAGGGTAAAGGCCCTTGCCACTAACCCCCCTGCCAGCTCAGATGAGGAACATTAAACCATTGCATCATCTCACACACGTGTTCATAACCACGTGGAGCTTTGGAGAATCTTTTAGGTGGTCTTTTGGAGCTTTTAGGTGGTCTTCTCCTCTTACTTCATGCCCTGGGGGTTGTTTTGATCCTCTCCATCAGCTTGACCTGAGCCAGGTTCTTCAAGCTTACCAAGTCCTGGCTCTGGGCCTCTTGTATCTCCTTTATACATCTAATTTACCTGGTTTATAGCCTAGTTGTCTGTTGTAAAGACTCCTTAACATTTGGTCCAGTGAGCAGGACAGAGCAAGACAGTGTTTCTACAAAGCTCTTCTAGCAAAACTGGCAGAACAAACACGAGGTAATTCCTTCTCCTAGCTCAGAGAAGGTGCTGAGTTAACTTTAGCAACACACACACACACACAAAAGAGAATATAAAGTAAAATATATCTCCAGGAAGTTACTAGGTGTAGGGCAAGGTGAAATTGGTATCAGAGTAGCAAAGTGCAATTAGGAAATAAGGTATCTGTGGGGTAAAGAGGAGAGATGGTCATCTGTAAGGTGTTCCTGTAGGATGTTGGGAAGGAAGGCCATGCTGTCTCCATAACACTCCATTTCTTGATCCTTCCAATCTGTTGCTGGGAGGTTTCCTCATTTTGTTGAGGATTTTGGGGAAGCCACTGGGCTCTCTTTGCCCCTTTTGGTGTGACCCATTATCCTCTGAGAGTGGATTTCTGGGAATGCCCCTGCAGGTGCTCAGGTGTGTCCTGTCACCCATCAGGAGGGTCATCATTGTAGGTCATCACCCTACAATGGCCAACCCTTCATGTCTTTGGGAACTTCTTCACCCGCTGCTTTTCTCTGACTTTTGTCACCAGGGAAACGTTCCATCATCAAAGTTGCACTGGAAGATTGTGATTTAGTTGAAGAACTGAGAGCTCTGACCTGTGAGAGCTCCAGGAAGGTGAGAGGAGTTATCAAGAGTAGCTTTGTGCTTTTTGTGGTTGGTTTTGGGGGGGTTTCTCATGATCAGGGGTTATAAAAATGCCCAAATGATTAAAGGTAAAGGTTTCAGAAGGGTGAGCCTGTGGCTGTCCTGACATAAATAATTACCTTTACTTCTCAATGCTGAATGAAAGGAGTTCAGTCACAGTGCCTGCATTTGTTTTCTCTTGGTCTCCCAGGACAGTGAATTTATGAAGCAGAGAGGAAATGATGAATTTTCCCGTGGAGCTTTGGGTTCTGCTATAATCTCATATACCAAAGCCATAGAGTTGTGGTAAGAACTGAATTACTTAATATATACATAGAAAAATATATCCAGCTTCTTCAGATTTCCCTTCATTTTGTGTAGTTTTGCATGAGCCACTCTAGAGACCAAATGATACCCAAGTGAAATAAAAAAAAACACTACATACCACATTTTTTGTTCTATTTCATTTCTCATTATTAGTGGTTGGTTGTGCTTTTACTGCTCCAGGAGTCCTGTTAGGGTTTAAAGCTGAGCTGAAGGGACTAACAGTAAGTAAACCTGCAAGGAAAGAAATTATTTGATGGGAACAACCACTTGGGCTGCTGGCCCTCGAAATATTCTTCCAACAAAACAGTCTGACCGAGTGTTGCAAATATTTTATCACCTCAGCCATGAATGAACAAGAACAAATATTGAAGGGTCTGCTCCTGGCTGAATTTCTTGTTGTAAGTCTTAAGTTCTTCCCAAAAGGCGTTTGCTGGAAGCCTTTGGAGACTTTCCTGGGCTCTGTAAAAGGCAGAGAGAGATGAAATGGGATTTTTTTCTATCCATGGAGAGCATTTTCCCCCTCCCAGTGGTCTCTGGGTTTGGGGTATTCACTCCTTGTACTGCAGTCATGAAAATACTGGGTTTACACCTTCTGGTGGTACAAAGTCCCCAAAAAACTGCCTGGGTTTTTCAGTTTGAAGGATCAGAGCCTGTTGCTGCTGCCTTGCCCTGGGATTTATTCTGCTGAGGACATTTCCCTGCCTGAGGTTTCCCACAGCAGAGTCTCACACATCTGATTCCAGGGAAAACCAAGTGATGGGACAGCAACAGGAGCAGCTCGAGCTCCAGGAGGGACATCAAGGAAATCCTTTGCACTCTGGGCTCTTTTAATCCTTTCTGGATTCCCTCTCTGTGTTAACTCTTCCCCCTCCTGGCCCAGCCCAGCCTTGGCACCCTTCTCTGTGACTCAGCAACAAGCCTGGCTTATATTTACCCTCTGCCTTACCTATCCCAAGGTTTTTTCCCTGGAGACCTTCTCATCCCATGGGATAAGTGGATCCAGCCTTTCCCTGCTCACAAATAATTCATTTCAATTCACCTACACCAAGCTTTGAGCAGGGCCCACTCAAACCCACTCGTGTGAATGAATTCCTGGTGTTTCCTGAGCTAATTTTAGTTTAATTCCAGAAATGTCACAGGACAGGACTCATTTTGGTCCCAAATTCCAGCTGATTTCAGGCTTTTCCCAAAGCTGAGCGAGGCTGACTCGGGTCAAGTGACTCCCTAAGAAGGCTCTACTGGAGAAGGGGGAGGGAAGGAGGAGAATTCCTGGGAGGAGAGCAAAGGAAATCCCATGGATTGTAAGGAGCAAAGGAGCTCACATGATCTCCAGGAGCTGCAGGGCTGAGCTGGTTTCTAGGAGGAGCCTGAGAATGCCTTGAATTGCTTGGAAGTTGCATCAGTGGGCCCAAATGTTACCAATTCTTGCAAATTAAAGTTCCCATTCTGCACTTGCAAATCCACGGGGCTTTTTGAGGTGCTAGGGAGCCTGTTGTGGAAATTTCCTCTTTGTTTGTCTCCACTGGGATTTTCAAAAATAATATACATTGCTAACTCTTCATAATGTGGTTTTTTTCAGCCCTACAAACCACCTTCTGTATGGCAACAGAGCTCTTTGCTTTATTCTCACAAGGCAATACGAGTGAGTAACCCCTTTACCATGGGAAATGTGGTGGCCTGCAGTGAAAAATAGGCATTATGTCAAAGAAAAGAGTCCTTTTAAAGCTGAAATGTAGAGCTATTTGTGACTATATGGCTGAAGTTATAGATGATTATAGATAGATATGACTACATTTATTTGTGACTATGGATGGCCCTTCCCTGGGAGTGTCCAAGGCCAGGTTGGAGCAACCTGGGCTAGTGGAAGGTGTCCCTGCCCAGGGCAGGTGGCACTGGAGGTTCTTTAAAGTCCCTTCCAACCCACTCCTTGAGTTGCTTTTTTATTCCTTTTGTATGTTTATGGTGCCTTGGAGATTTGTCTGAAGTGTAAATAATAAATTCCTCTTCTTCTTGCCTCCCTTCTCTCAGGAGAGCTGTTCTGGATGGGAAAAGAGCCATTCTGCTGAAGCCTGATTGGCCAAAGGTTGGTTCCACATTTCAAAAAGTGAAATTTGATTTCAAAACTGTCTTTTGTTGGTGCTGTAAAGCGAGATGAGAACCCAGAGTTGTCTTTTAATGGCAGCAGAATGCAAAGGACTAAGAATTCTCCTTCGGTCAGCCAAGTACACTGTTTGCTTGTGTTTTTAATATTCGTCCTTGGAGAACAGACAAGATTTCCCTTTGTGTTGGCTGCTTTGGATACAAATTGTTGTGTTCTTTGGGTGAATAAAATGCCAAGTGCTGTCCCTTGCAGGGTCACCACCACTTCTGCAAGGCCCTGTCCTTGCTGGGCAAGCAGGAATTGGCTCTGGAAGCAAACGAGAGAGCTCAGGAATTGTGCAAGGACATTCCAGAGGGCCTCAAGGAGCTCTTGCAGCAGCATCACAAGCTGAAGAAGGAGGTGGAAGAACTCAATGGTAGTTGGTTTTTTTTTCTGGTTTCAAGATCTGCCTTGGAAACAGCAAAATTCCCAGTTAATTGTTTTTGCTTCCCCCCTTTTTGGGGAATTTTCCGTAGGTACCAAACATCACAAGCAGAAGGCAAAGAAGGCTCTGCTTGAGAGAAAGTAAGCAGTTTGCTTTTTTTATTAGCAATGGGCCAGAGAATAATAGAAAAGAAAATAATAAATAATAAAAATACTAATGCTCAGTGCTTAATAGAAGTCAATTGGTAACAAAATGTTACTATATAGGATTTAATAAAAAATAGCAGTTACAGCCACTTCTACTGTGTCATAGGTAACTTTGATTAAAGCCCTGTAGTCTAATCATTATCACCATCAATTGAAATACATGATTCATTTTATATTATATAATATATATAATTTATTTATTATACATATTTATATATTTGTTACATATATTTTTCACATATATATGAGAGATATACCCTTATACCCTAATAATGCATATTATATCTGTCAGAAAATAAAAGGATTAAATTTATCAGAACTGCAGCCAAAGAGTACAGAGGAACTAAATAAACCATCCTGAGTATCCTGGGCTGCATCCAAAGCAGCAGGTGATGATTAATTGGCATTATTAATTATTTTACTCTAAAACCCACAAATGCAGTAATTCAATTGCTGTCCCCCCTGTGGAAAGTGGTGCTGCTTTTTCTGTTGTTGTATTTTTGCACAGCTTTGTGTGATTGGGGGGTGTAAGAAGTGACTGGTGACATTTTTGAGGTGTGCTTATGGAATGACACTCCTGGCAGGGGCAGAATTCCTGCATCCATCCCTTTTTCCAGGATCCACCTGTGGTGTTTGCCTTAAATATGGAGCAAAGAACTAGAGCTCTCCCTTTTTATATTTCAGAGACTGCAGTTCTTCAAAATCTCACCTAATAACCTCTCAGCAGCAGAAAGAACTAGAAAAAGACAGCAAGAGAACACAGTTTGATCCTAAAGGTCCTCCAAAACACGATCCCAAGGTGAGTTCTGCTGGAGTTCCACTGCCTTGATTTGCATTGAATTTTACCAATTGTGCCCTTTTCCTGCAATATTTGCCTGCCAAATCTGCCTGGAGAGCTTGGCATTTCAGAGCAGGAGGGAGGTTGTCACGTTAAAAGGAGAAAGGAAGGCAGAAAAGCAAAGATTTCTTGTCCTTCCCCCTTTGTATTGGTATATTTTTATTAGCTCTAAGTGTCCTCAGAATATCAAAGCCTTTTAATGCCCAGCTCAGTCTGTGTCCCACCCAAAGGGACCCTTCACTGAGACAAATTCACTGGTTGAACAGGAATTTTGATAATCCAGTGAGAATTAATAACAACAGAGACCCTTTTCCATCAGGTTCTCTGAAAAGATATATCACTGCCAGCCTCAAAACCAAACTGGAATAAACTCTAGCAGGTCCCAAAATGATTTTTATTAACACAAGGGCGTGACAACTATTGTGGGTTTTGCATTGTTGGTGATAACTTGAGCTGCATGATTATGTTTAATTGATAACACAAAAGACCCCAAAGAATCCAGCACAAAACATACTCTACAGACACAAAATGGCCCCAAAGAACCCAGCACAAATCATACCCTACAGACACAAAAAGACCCCAAAGAACCCAGCACAAATCATACCCTACAGACACAAAAAAGACCCCAAAGAATCCAGCATAAAACCTACCCTACAGACACAAAATGACCCCAAAGAACCCAGCACAGAACATACTCTACAAACAGAAAGTGACCCCAAAGAATCCAGCACAGAACATACCCTACAGACTCAAAATGACCCCAAAGAATCCAGCATAAAACCTACCCTACAGACACAAAAAAGACCCCAAGGAACCCAACACAGAACATACCCTACAGACACAAAAAAGACCGCAAAGAACCCAGCAGAGAATATACCCTACAGACACAAAATGACCCCAAAGAACCCAGCACAAATCATACCCTACAGACACAAAATGACCCCAAAGAACCCAGCACAGAACATACCCTACAGACACAAAAAAGACCTCAAAGAACCCAGCACAAAACATACCCTACAGACACAAAATGACCCCAAAGAATCCAGCACAAAACATATCCTACAGACGCAAAAAAGACCCCAAAGAACCCAGCACAAATCATACCCTACAGACACAAAAAGACCCCAAAGAACCCAGCACAAAAAATACCCTACAGACACAAAATGACCCCAAAGAACCCAGCACAGAACATACTCTACATCAATCTAATCCTCAATGCAGCATCAACCAGCATCCTCCTCTCACCAACACTTAACCAACCACTGAAAACTAACCAGGGGCACAAACCCCTACAATCCCAACCTGAACCCCATCCAGTACCCCATAGCACAGAGGAGAATTGCCCACCTTCCCCTACCAAACGTGTCAAAGTGAATCAACACCACAACCAGGATAAAGTCCCGGTGCGATCTAAGGTACAAGGCAAGTGGTTATGAAATAAAGATGTTAGCCGGGTTAAAATTAGTAAATGAATTACTCTTCCTGCTGGCCTTGGCTGCCGTTACTGTAGGATAAGGAGCTGTTTGCTGGGATTCAGCCTGTGAAGTGTGATAAAAGCAAGGCAGGGGAAGCAGCAAGTGATGAGGAATGATGTGAAGGCAGAGCACTTTGACACAGCCGTGCCTTTGGGTGCTGACGAAACCCTGGCGAAACGAAACCAGGGAGGGCCAACCTGCAGCTTGCTGGCCGAGAGAACAGCCTGCAGGAAGCCCCAGAAGGGCTTCAAGGTGGTTTTTTATTTTTAAAAAAAACAATCTGCTTTGAAGCCATGGGGAGCTCCGTGATGTAGGTGTGTGACCTTGGCTGCCCGTGGGAAGAGGCAGATAAAGGGGAATGGGTACGGATTTGGGAGGGGGTGGGAAGTCTGAGCTGTGCAATTGCACTTTGGTTGCTGAGATGGTTTCTCTTTGTCTCTTGGCTGGGGATGTAACACAGCACATCCTCCTTGGGGTTTCTTGGTTGAAGTGTTGCTCCTCGAGGTTTGTTTTTTTCCCCCTCTGGTTTCAGTTCAGTGAGATTAATTTGGGCTTTGTTCTCTGTTTGCCATTAGGGGACTGGCACCCAAAGAACACAAAGCAAAGTTTCCACGCTGGAGTTGCCACAGAGTGAGTTTTATTTTTATTATTTATCAAGCCTGAGTCGTTTCTTCCTCTGCTCTTGCCATAATTAATATTCAGAGGGATATCTCATTTTCACAACAGGAAGGGATCATGTTTCACTTCTTTTCCTGTTGCTCAGATACTTCTCCTCTGTATTTCTCTCTTAATTCCTTCTTTTGTAGTTTGAATCTCCCTGACGTGCCTGCATTCAAACTGAAAGTGGAACTAAAAAATAAAATCCAGAAATGCTTTCCCTGCTCCTGAGGCAGGTTTGGGATCGAAAAGGAGCTGAATTTAAGAGGAGTGAGTGGGTACTTTGGAGGTTTGCAATGAATTTGTGGTTGCTGAAAGCTCCATATAGATCCATAAGAAAGCAATTCTGCAGTTTAGGGATGAGAGGCCACAAAATACTTGTCAGGGTGGATTTTCAGCTGCAGGCTGGGAGGGTTATAATTGTGATTTACTGTTTAAGTTTGATTTTTTTAATGAATAAATCATATTCTAGACTGAATTCCCACCCCCCAGAACTGCCACAGTGCCAGAGGTTCACTTTTCTGGAGTGAAAGTGGAGTGCAAGGAGTCCTGAGCTTCAAAGTGAACTTTTTTCCTAGATTTTCCTTGGGGTTTTTGTCACCTGCTCCCTCTTGGCCCAAGTCTTTGGTGCCAGGCTGGGCTGTGAAATACTGAAATACTCCCCCAAGGAGGTGCCAAAGCACAGAGCACTGGGAAATCTGATTTTAGGGAACCACTGAAGGTTCATTTCAAAGCATTATAATTAAAATGAGCTCTGGTGGGCTGTGGCTGCCCCATCCCTTGAAGTGTCCAAGGCTAGGTTGGATGGGGTTGGAGCAACCTGGACTGGTAGAATACCACTGGATGGTCTTTAATGCCCTTCCCATCCCAAACAAGTCTGAAATTCTGTGAAGAAACTCTGAAGTGTTGAAGGAACTTCATGCAAAGAGCATAAACTGGGGGAGGTTCTTCTGAAAGGGAAGTCAAGCTCTGGAAGACAAAGCAGTTTTGAGGATCTCCGTGGAGATGGTGCCAAGGAGCACGAGCTGAGAGGCCCAGAGGAATTTTGGGTGGGTTTGAAGCAGGTGGGGAGTGAACCCAAATGTTCTGCTGGGCAAGAAGGTGTGGGCTGAGAGCATGTTCTCAACCAGAGATCTACTGAGGCTCTGGAAAAGATGAGCAGCAACATGCCCAGAGCTGGGACCTGCTGGGTTTGTGTCCTCCAGGATTGAGGATGGCAAACCCAATCTGTTTGTGTAGGGAAAATAAATCCTATATTCATATTGGTAGTGGTAATGATTAGACTGGAGGGCTTTAATCAGAGTTATCCCCTGCACAGGATAAACTGCTGTTTTTTCTTAAAAGCTGGTTTACTAATTGCTATTTTTCAGCCTGGTGAACACTCCAGGGAGACCTTCCAGTGCCTTAAAGGGGGAGGAGGACTTTCCATAAAGGCAGGAAGGGGCTGGAGAAGGGGGAATGTCCTTGAGCTGAAGGAGGGCAGGGTTAGATGGGATATTGGGAATAAATCCTTGCCTGGGAGGCTGGGCAGGCACAGCTTGGCCAGAGAGGCTGGAGAAAGGGGCAGGTGGCACCAGGATGGTTGATTTTTACAGGGATTTCAGAAGGATAATTAAAGAGAACTGGCAATTCTCGTGGTGCCTGAGGGTTCGTGAATATATAGATTTTCCTGCAGCTTTTAGCATTTTGGTGATTTTAGGGTAGAGCTTTTAGCTCAATATTTCTGTGTCCCGTTCCAGAGTGGTGGTTCTTGTCTCTCCTCAAGGATTTCTGTGCACAGAGACTTTTGAATGCAGCCTTGCGATAGGTTGAAATCGGCGACGAATTACACCTATATTCATTTAGTTAATTTTATTTATTTAACTAAAGAAATTAGTTATTAAAAATAAAAAAAAGGTAAACTTTATTAGGAAAGTGATTTCAGCTCTTGTTGATGTTAGCAGGCAGGAGACTTCAGGTGCTGGATGGCTTGGGGGGGGTAGACCCCTACCAAGGCCGTGCTGGCAATGGGCCAGCGGGCTATTTTATACTCTTTTTGGGCTCTGAGTCTCCCCTCCTTACGGGTAATGCTCAGTTCAGCTCTCCGTGTAGCCATGCCTCCTTTGCGCTATGTCATTTGGAGTTCAGCTTTCGAGATGGCAAGGTCAGAGAGCCGAAACTGTTCCCATAAACAGTTCATTTTTATTTCCTTAAGTTCTTGTGCGTTTTAATACGCGAGGCGGCCGTTCTCAGGCGGAGAGGCTTCTCCGAGAAGGTTTACTCGGGTGGTTGATGTTTTTATCCAAGCGGAGCAGGGAGGAGGGTGGGTTTGGAGCTGGCAGGGACCGCGGGGTTGCTCATTTATTTAATATGTAGTTTCCAGCTGCGTTGAGCACAGGCGGAGGGGGCTTCTCCTAAGACGGTCAGGCAGGGGAACTGCATCTTCTTGGAACCTCAGCC
>JAWWLT010000348.1:0-13546 GCA_035040995.1 Premnoplex brunnescens
TTTTCTTTTAATTGTTCCATTCGTTAATGTAGTGAAGAAGTACAGCAATAAAATTTAGGGTGGTCAAGTACATGAAGATTCTTTTCAGGCATAGATGCCTTCTTTGTCTTCTGTCCCACTGGAGGATGCGAGAAGAGGGATTGAGCACAGAGGAACAGCTTCGAGTTAGAAAAATATCATTTGGGAATCAGCTTCTTATTTTAGCAGATTTTGACTCAAAAACCCCCACTTTAGAATAATTTTTAAAAAATGAAAGGTATGTTTAGTTGAGTAATTTCACTGATCTGGTGCACAGAACCAGCTCCATGAACTCTTTGAACAGCTATATCAAGACAATTAAGAGTATGGGGAGCCTCAAGATGAAACCCTGTGAGCTGGTTTGGTTGTTAGACAGGAGATAATAGAACAGGTGGAAGGGTTCAGCTGGTGTCCAAGAGCTGTCCTGATGTGAAGATGACAGATAACAAGAGCGGTCCCAAAGAGAAGACAACAATGGCAAAGAACTGTCACAGGAAAACTGGGAACACATCACCATCCACACCCTCTGTCAAATCTTTGTAGCTGGAGCTCTTGCAGGATCTTCACCCTTGTCCCCAGGAAAGTTTCAGCTGTCCCAGCAATGTGGGCAGAGAGGGGGCAGGAAAGGCAGTGACCTGCATGGCACGTTCCCTGCTCAGGTGGGTCCCAGAGATGCTCCCCCCAGCAACAGCTCTCTCTCTCCAGGAAGCGCTCAGGGCTCTGCACAGGACAGGGCATTCTGCTGCCATGGCATTGCAGGACTGCCAGTACCTGGCAGGTCCCCAGAGATGGTGTCTGACCCTGAGCCTGTGCAGCATTCAGAGGAACTGGTATGGGGTGGCACATATGGGATGAATGCAAAGATGACACTTCAGGCATTCAGCTGCTTTAAGGGTATTTCACTGCCTGACCATGCTTGTGAACACTCTAGTTGAATGCAAATTATTGAACTTCAAAGTGACCATTCTTTGAATGCAAGGATGCCTTCCACTCCCCAAATCAGTGTAAAAATATCTCTGGTTCAATGTATGCAATATAACTCAGCAAGGTTGGAAAATCATGGTGGTTTCTTGTGGCCTCAGTGTCTGTTGAGCTCAAACAGTAATTTTCTAAACAAAATATATCTATTTGAACATCCAAATGTTGAGGCACTTGTCAAAAAAAGACCAAAAATCATATGTTCTCCAAAAACACAAACACTTCTGCAACAGAGAAGAGCAGATGGAGTTCACTCTCATCTCAGACAACTCTGCTTTTGAATCAAACTTCATGAACGCTGCTTTACAGTCAACCCAATATATATAGGAGTTCTTTTTTACAATTATTTGCTCTCATGTAATTTTGAATTCCTGCATTTTTAAATTTATTCTTTATGATAGGCTCTGAACAGCAATGTTCTTTTAGGTGTGATCTGATGGCTTTGGAAAGCCATACACAGCTGTGAGTTGCCAGAGCCCAAGATCTTTCAGACTGGAGCTTAGGGTTGCATGCTGCAAGCTGTGGTCTCAGCCTTTTACTATCCCTGCTCTGAAGGGGAAGGAAAAGAATTAAAAGAAACCTGATGAGAAAAGGCAAACAGATTTGAAAGGAGAAACCAAGAGGATCTCACAGGAGGCTGTGAAAACCAAAGGACAGGAAGGAATATCTCCTCTTTAATATTTACTAGCAGAAAATATTGCTTGGATAAAAGCAAGTGAGAGAAGGTCCCTGCATATTTTCTGAAATACACGGGATATGCAATGCAGCCTCAAATACTGATTTTATCCATGTAAAAGTGACTGGTCATGTTATACACGACTAATTTCCCTATGATAAGGCAGATCCCTGCAGAGGAGCATCAGTAAAATGTTTATAGCTCACTTCTGCATCCTACATTCTGGATAAGCAATATGCACATATTAGAAAAAAAACCCTACTTTAGTAAAGTTTAAGACAGTGTTAAATTATTACATAGAGGCAATTTTTTTTTGCCTCTGCCTGTACAGACAAGTTCTCTAAACAATTTTCAGTAAAAATACAGCAGGCTTAGAAGTATCAAAATACAAAACATAGCTTCTCTGGCTATGAATATATGCTGTCTGGAGAGTCAAACCATGGGCTTTTTAGAAGCTAGAATTGCATTATGAATCCCTTTAGGAAAATCCCTTTTATACATACATAAAACTCCTACTTTTATTGTCAGTTAAGGTGGCAGTTACTAAAATCATTATATCTTTGGATATGTGGAAAATTTGCAAGCCACAGAAGAAATTTGTTTGTTTCTTGGTCATACGTAGGCATCACTCACACCTGTGGGAAAGGGGGAATTTCCTCATTTTGAAGTGGTGAAGTTTTGAGGGGTTTTTAACAAGTCCTGGAAGAGATGAATCTATAGTTAGCAGAAAGGTTAGGTGATCAAAGAGACATAATTATGTCTTAATTTTTAAGGGTAACTTATATTTTAGGGTTTTTCTAAAAAGCATTTTACCTGTTTATCTGTTAAATCCTGTACCTCAAATGAAGCTATGAAGACTGCAAGAAAGGGATTTCCCCATCAATGAGGACTATTTTTAACTGATAGTCAAAAACATATCCAAACTCTGTGCTGGTTGAAATGCCCCACACTGTCTGCAAAAATCAGGGCAGTGTGGCTAACAGCCTTGGAGTCAGGAACGGCAAATCTCATCATGCGATGGTCAAGTTGTGCAGAGACAAGACATAAATGTCCCTCTCATGGGCTTTATCTTAAGCACCTGTTTAGCACCACTAACTCTCAAGGTGGTCAAGCACTTTTCTTAAACTTAAGCAAGTCCTCAAATACCCATCTTGAAACAGAGATGCTTTCCCGAGTTGGAGTAATCACCTATTAAAGCAAACCACTACAGTATCGCAAAAATACGTGAATGGAAAGCTGTGCATCATGTATTCTATACAATCCTTCTACTGCAGGGTAGACAATAAAAGTAGGGGCCACTGGTTCCTTAAAAAAAAAAAAAAAAAAAAAAAAAAAAAAAGATAAAAGGTAAAAAGCTTCTCACACAGAGGTGCAGAAGTTTTGCCAGAAGGTACTGACCAAGACAGCTGTAAGAAATTAATTCATCTCTGCTCCTTCCACACATGTTCCTCCTTCAGAACCCCACATAGGCTCCCACAGCCACTGTCTTACACAGAAAAAATATAACTAAAGTGTTCATCTCTCTGTCAGTTCAGGTTTATTATTTACTTTCTGGTAGCCTTTTTTTTTTTTTTTTTCTCCTTCTGGTTAGTTGCCCTTTTTAAAAGGGCATAGGAATTTGCTTTTTGTAGTCTCTTTTTAGAGTGGATTAAATTCAATAGAGCAGAATGCATAACTGAAAAAATATCTTTTTTTTTTTAATGGTTTCCGAGGTAACCACAAAACAACAATTAAAAGAAAAAAGGCTTAGCCTTTTTTTTTTTTTTTTGCTATAAAATGTATATTTGGATTCTATACAGTTAGAACAGTACTATCTATCTCACTCACCACAACTATCTATCTCACTCATCACAACTAGGAAACTGAAAACCAAAATTCTTTGTGGCAAATTCATTGTAATTCAATTTTCTTTTTCATTTCAGATGCATGCATATTTAAATATCCATTATTAATCTTAATATATTAATTTTATACACAAAATTAATCAGAATTAAATATGATCACAGGTACAAAGGGGAAATATGAAGCCTACAAGCAGCTGATGCACTCCACAGTTGGTATAGTGGCCAATGTTTTTTGTAAACAAGAATAGCCTAGGGAAATCTTTGATGTCTACCTAAAACAGAAGATTTCTTTTACTAGGCTAGAGAAACATATATTTTAAGTTTTCAGATAGAGTATAAACCAAGCAAACTAAGAAAGCATCTTTTTTCCTTCTTCTGGAAAAAGACTGGTAAAAATTGGTAAAAATAATCACCTTCAACTCATCTGTAACCTGTGTCAAATGACATGATATTTGTTCATAGTCTTCCATTATATTAGATATGCCAACTATTCACATAAAATAAACAGCCTGAGTTCAACTCAGCACAGAGAGTAAAAATGATAGGACAAATTCAGTTCTGACTTACCAAGTGTGGCTATTTTGGATTTCACTCTGATGTAAATGCCCACAGCTAATTTTAGTTAACTTGCACTACCTTCACCATTATGCAACTCTACCAGCTTTAATAGAAATAAGCCAACTTTATGTCAGTGTGATGAAGACCAGACTCAGGACCAAATAATCAATCTTTGGTGCAGGATTTATAGATAAAAATCTGAATTTTTTGCACCACAGAGGAAAAAAAAAGGAGCATTTTGCCACATGGCCTAAAACACAAATTAAATTCTAGTTCCAAACAATCAAACTGATAAACTACATTACTCTATTAAATGAATGCAGACATGTGGGCATTCTGTCTTAGGGAGAAGGAAAGAGATAGAGAGAATAAGTTATTTCTTTTAGGAGACCTAAACATGATGTGGAAAACAAGAAAATAAGCTTAAATGGTACTGTAGTCCTCAAAGAAAAAATTTAAGTAATACTGTGCCCATAGCAGATCAGTCACAAACATGTAAATCATTTTGTCTATAAATTACTGAAGAAGAAATTGATTTAAATAATTTTGTTCTAATTTAAAAAAACAGTGATTGGAAAAACAGAATTACAACAGACTATGGGTTCGGCTTGGTAAAAACTCTATTAGCTGTGCTGATGTGAAAGCATTGTTTTAGGAATGAGTAAGAGGAAAGGAAGAGAGAAAGGAGAGGCGACTGCTTCTGGGTGATGAGGAACAGAATGGCTGTGCATCATGCCTACTCTTGTAGCTTCAGCCTTGTCCCATTAAAGTATCTCCATATGGACAGGGTCACATTATACACACCCCTCAATTCAGATTAATGCTCAGGAAGGTTTCTGAGTTTTTTATTAACATAATCCTTGCTTGTGTAGTTTTTCTGAGCAATTTCTGTTCTACTCATTGCTATATTATCATTCTAGGAGTCTGTGTTATAGTTTCTTAATTACAGTCTCAGCTGGATGCTTGATTGTATGCTGATGCGCACCCTCATCTGCAAACAGCCATGATGCTTGAAGCAGCTGAGATAGGGTTCATGTGGCAGGAAGCCACCAGGCCAGGGAAGGGGGTTTATTTTATTTTATTTTATTTTATTTTATTTTATTTTATTTTATTTTATTTTATTTTATTTTATTTTATTTTATTTTTTCTGTCTCAGGTTTTCCAGGCCAGCTGCAGCCTTTCTACACCAGTTCTGAACTCAGCTGAATGTAGCCCCACACAGTCTGACCCACTCCAGCCACTCCAAAAGCAGGGCTGGATGATATGGCCTCCAAAAGTGCTTCTTGCTGTGAAATAGTGCATGATTCAGTGAATTAATTAACAGAATTCGTGTGTGTGTATGTTTAGCACTCTCAGCTGGCCTTCACATGTAAAAGATGTGCAACCCACAGGGCAATAGTGCACATGAGTTTTCCCAGTTGTCTTCACCTTAGAGCCCTATGCAGCTAAACTGCATCTCAAGCTGTGACTGCAACAGTGTTATCAAGCCACAAATATGTTTTTGTGAGCCAGTTGATTTTAACCTGTACCTAGACAAAGCTGATCAGTAACTACACATACTGAGTATCCAGGCTTCTCAGGTCCTTCCTGCCAGCAGCCACTGCACCCCAAAGCAACTTTTCCTCAGTGAACCCTTTTTTAGGATGTGCTGGCTCTGCACTGTCAGTGTGCACAGCAGGGCCCATTCTTGTACCTGCTGTGATGGCTATCAGTCACCCTGAACTGGCACTTTTTTATTCCAGTCACCAGGCTCTGAAATTGCAATCATAATTCCACAAGCATTTAACTGGCCTGATATGCCATGAATGAGCAGTAAATCACTTTGCAGTCCTGTGTAACTTCCCATGTTCACCAAAACCTGGAAAAAAAACCCTATTTTCTACTGGGATTTTGAGATCAGAACTTTATTTGCTAACAGCAGAAGACATTATGAGAGAGTCTGAGGGAGAGATGGGGTATCATGTCTTGGAAAACCAAAGAAGATGTTTATCCACAGTTCAAGAGCAGTGCACAGAGCTGAGATTTAGGTTCTTTCTTGTATTTTTTGACTTCAGAGACATTATCAGCCAGGCAGAGGGAGTGCAAAGAAAAGGAAAGAAAGCAGCAGAGAGATATGTCTATGTGCTTTATAGGAACAGTGTAACTGCTCTCAGAGTCACATGGATGGTAAGAGGAGATCACAGGTTGGTGGTTATTAATTTCTACAAAAAGTTTCAGAGGTTAATTTCAATTAACACGTTTATTTTAGCCTGGTGGCATTCTGTTTGCAAAATTAAACTCAATGCTTCACTCGTCCATCAGATCTGACCAGCACTCCCTTTCCCTTCACAGACATTTTTTTAGTGAGAAATGTCACCCTTTCTACACGCCTGCTTCCAAGCCATCTGACACAGCTCTTGAGTCCTTCAAGGCCCTTGTCAAAATTGCCTTATGAAGGGACATCTGCAGACACACATTGTGAGAAATGTCCTATGGCAAATGGCCTTCACCCTAGGGATGATAGATATTGCTGTGAAGATTCCTGCCCCTTCCCTCCACCTCATGCCAAGTAAAGAAAGAGCAGAGTGATTCCATATGTAACCTATCTGGTGTGCAGTGCTGATGATTATTGGCTTTCCACATTGCACACGATGCTCCACAGAGAATCACACTATTCCTGACTGTAAATCCATCACACTTGACTTACCAATATGGTTCAGAAGTAGGAATACCAATTTAAATAGAGTGTTTCCAATTAGCACATCTGCAAGTGATGGGTCCATTTCAAAAGCAGGAAGACTCAAGTAGTGCAGAAGAACCACAGCAAAGATATCTGTGTCAGGCAAAGAGTGAAGTTTGCAATTAACATGTTATCAAGAACGCCATTATTATCAATGCCTTGGTGCAACCCCAATTATAAGTAAAATAAAAAAAATATTGCAGAGATTTCCCCAGAGAGTTTCAAATTAAAACAAAAGCAATCAAAAAAAATGGGCACAGACAGGTAAGATGAATGAAAAAATGAGCCATTATGGCCCAGCCTGGCAGGCAGTTGGCATCTTGCCAAGGCAAAGCAAAATCATCTCAGACAGTACCTACCCACAGAATGCCATTTTCATATAATAAAGATGCAGGCATAAAACATCCAAGAATTTTTCCCAGACTTTGTGTGGTGCAGTTCCTAACACTTCTTCAGTAGAGTATCTTGAGAGCGCCGGGTTTTTTTTTTTCTTTCTTTCTCTTTAGCATTGCTGTTTCTGGCTAAGATGACATTTAGGTATTAATTGCAAAAAAAACATATTCTCTTGTGACATAGTAGCAAGATGCATATTAATTGACAAAGCCAAATTCTTTAACAATTTCTTTCTCATAGGTTTCTGACGCTTCCTACATACCAAAAAAAAAAAAAAAAAAAAAAAGGTTCTGCATGTCTTTTGCAAAAGCCTAATTCCAGCTCAAGTATGAGCTTTAGCAACTGAAAAGCTAAAAAGTCTGCACTACTAATTACAGTGTAAACATTTAATAAATATTCTTTCTTTTTATTCTTTGCCCTTTTCAAAAATGAAAGGCAGTAATTTACATGTAGGGTAGCTCCTAATTGCCTCTTCACGATACCTGCTTATTTTATTTATTTTCTACCTTCTTTTGGGAATAGGTGGACCATGTTAAAACCCTGATCCACACATCTACCAGGCTCCCAAAAAACACCTCCAGCTCCCTTCCTACAGAAAACAGGGCCCCAGCCAGGATTTCCTATGCATCCTCTGTGATCTCAAGTGATAACTCTACTGAATTACATTTTTAATTACATAATAGTTATCTGCAAGCATATGTGGCACGCAGCTATGTATTTGGTATAAAAAGCCGAGTTTGCTAGCTTTTCTGTTTTGTAACTCTCCAGTGGGGTTATGGTTGCAGGATGGTTTTGGGGGCTTTTGTTTGTTTTTTACAGCAAAATATGGCTGCAGGAATGGTTACATTTGGACTCCATATGCAGGTTCCAGCCATATATTCAAGTTGGACAATAAAGCAGAGAAAAAACAGCTGATACACAAAAGGGACCGTCTAGACAGTGCTCCATCAGTCTGGCTAAATTTGGTGCTGGTGCTCCCAATGGGATTGTAATATAATTGTTCTGGTGTCTGCATTCATTCCCCCTGTCAAACATCGTCACAAATATATATCCTTTTTCCAATACAATAGGCCCATAGGCCCAAACTGTATCATTGGATGGAAGCAGCTCAGAAACAAGCACCTAAGCAAATATCTCCTAATATGAAGAGAACCTGTTTTTCATTTACTGGAAGAAAAAACCAACAACAACAAAAAAATGAAAAAAAACACAACCAACTAACCAAAAAAATGCGTACACAGTTCTAAATCAGAATAGAATTAATTTGACTGTCAGTCAAAATATAGGCACAAAGTAAAGTCATCTTCCCCTTTAGATTTATTAATACATGAAAGAAAATGTAGCAGAAATTCAGATATATCAATGTGAAATTATGGCTATGAATCATAGATTGCAATGAAGGGAAAATATAATTTTAAAAAAAAAGCATTAGTGAGCAAAAAGTAAAAAAAAGCTTTATCTTCTCATAATTAAAAGAAACTAATGGTTACTTCTTTAATTTCTGTGAATTAACTATTTCTATTATTTGATTATTCAAAAGATATTTGGCAAATATTAAAAGCACAAACTTATCTTGATTAAAACTTGTTTTATATATTTCAGGAAAAAACAGTGAAAATTCTGAAATCTACAAGCATTTTATCAAGGAAATCAAGCACAAGTATGGAGCTTCAAAAAGAGGGGGGAAAAAAAAGAATTAAGAGGTGTGTCACTGATGTCCACAGACAGCAGTAGAAGTCAAAACATGCAAATAAAATGCAGAGACACAAAATCTCTGCTTTAGAAAAGCAAAACACAGAAAATGTGCTTCTGATTTGCCCATCTACACAGTTGTGTGTGTTCTCCATGCTGTTTTGTCCTTTTGTTTCAAGAATAAATTATTCCAAGACCTTTAGATATAAACAAGGCTCAGGCGTGATTCTAAACATTTTAAAGAAACATTCCCTTGACTTATTTTACTTTAGAAAGTGTTGCTCTTCTTGAGCATCCCTAGCTATTTACGTGGCATACTGAGAGTCCACAAATACACACTTCAGCTGAGACCATGGAAAAAGTCACGCTGCCCCACACCGTGTAGCACCTGGACTATATCCTTGCATGAGCACGCAGCTCACGTTGCAAACAGCACAGATTTCTTGCCCATCATTTAGTAGTTCTGGGAGACTGTAGCCAGAAGCCTGAACTATGTCAAGAACCCAAATATATGATTGTGTTGCGAAAAAATACTCTTTCCCCTCAAAATTCTGATGTGTCTTATTACCTAAGTTTTCTCCGTAGAAACTTTGGTTCCAGAAAATTTTCTGCAGGATGAGAGAGGGGAAGAAGAGAAACGAAACTCTAAGTAACAGGAGAGGAAATAAGTCCCCCCTCTCTGCCTAGAAATGCCCTGAAGGATCTGCCTGAGCTGTAGCTCATAACCCAGATGCTGCCCACTGAGAAAAAGGAGGGATGGGAGAAAATATATAAATACGGAAACAATTACATTAAATAATATAAGTGTATGTTTAGTGTTGGGGTCAACGGACTCCATCGGAGGAGGGAGACCAAGGTGGAGAGGGTGTCGGGTTTGAGGGTGCTGGGGATTTGTGGGATTTGAAGGGGGGATGTGTGTGCGCCTCCTGGGTTGCCTCCCTCCCTGCGTCCTCCGCGCTGGGGGATGCCGAGCTCGAAGGAGCTCGGGGGCTCTGCAGCTGCCCCTCTCGCACTTGAATAAAGAAGAACTTTCCTTTCTGGAGGGGGAGAGATCCGTGAATACCTCACCCAATAAGAGATGAGGCATATTGAAAACTATATTAAATTACCCTGATTAACAATTTAGCCACGAACTGGGGAGCTTTGGGAGATCTCTATAGGCAAGGCTGGGGGCTATTCATGCCAGCAGCTAAGAGGTCGAAAGGTTTCTGAAGTTCACAGGCTCAGAGCCTTTGTTATGCTAACAGACAATCTCAAATCAGCTGCCTGCTGGAGTGTGAAATATAAATGATTCCTTGAGAACTTCCAATAAGTTGTCACTCTTGTCCTCCAAATACCAGGATAGGCTGTTAATTTACAGCAGGGTCCTTTTCTCGCGGCATCGCGAGTCCTAAATGAGTGCCTTTGTACTTCAAATAATCTTTTAAAGGAAGCTCCCTGCCTTAATAGCCCAACTACCTTCTGGGTTTTAGCTACGAAATGAAAAATCGGGATTCCTCCGAACCTGACTTTCCCCGTGACGTAGGTGTTTGGGGTTGTGAGGGTGAGATGGTCCCAAATACAGCAAGCCATTACCCGAGGTGGATGGGAGGCATCAGTGAATGGAGGTAGACTGGGAGCTGCGAGAGCCGAAACCTCATCCCCTGCCTTGCCCTGAGCAAAGCCCAGAGCAAGATCGACTGTTCCAAAGCTACCTGTCCCCCACGTTAGGTGTGATTAGGGAGCCAAGGAAGGCGAGCAGGGGGCTACACCCAGGCCGTGAGCGAGGGCTGGGGAGGGTCTAAGCTTTGGGCACAAAGAGAAACTCACACCCTTCTGCAGGATGTCGGCACGAAGAGCAGAACAATGAGTTAATTATCTTTACACACGAGGAAATCTATTAGAGGATGCGATCTTACCCGAGCAGGAGAGGGAAGCCTCCCCTGTGAGACTCCCGGTGGGGATGAGGCGGGCGCTTAAGGCTCCGCGGGACGAGGCGAGACACCCTTCTCACCGGGGCAACAGCGACCACAATTATAATGAAAATGACAGGAATTTAGTTTGCTTGCATTGGAAATAAAAATGCTCGTGTCCTGTCTCAGGGAACGCGAGGAGGGGGCCGAGTCCCCCTGGCACAGACGTCGGCGGACCAGGAAGAGGCGCGCACAAGCGGGTTTTTGGGGTTGAGTTTGGTTGAAGGAGGAGTTGGGGGTGCTAAAGGCAGGTTCGGGCCTCTCTCTGCTCCACGCAACGTGGAAAGAGGATGCCTTTTGCCGGCTCCTCGTACTGATACCGACTGGATAGTGTTTTATTGCGGGGGCGAGGAGAGGTGATAATTGTTCTTCTAATCAGCATTTATCTTCCCTTTTGGAAGTTGATCTCGCCATTTATTCTCAATGAACTTTGATAAAAATTCTCCGAAAATAAGTGAAGCAAAAGGTTGGTTTATGCTTTTTGCAAGAAGAGGGGAAAAAAAATTTGGAGGTTTTTAAATGTTTTTTTGGGGTTGTTGTTTTGCCTTGGGTTTTTCTGTTTGTTTTAGTTTTCCAGGAAGTTTACAAAGACATTAAAACCCGCTACGTTCAAGCTGCTATTGAGAGTTTGTTAGTAAATTGCCAATACTGGCTTAATCAATAATGTCTGGAGCAGCTAACCCTGAAATGAGCGGTCTGCATATTAATGACGGTGTTGCTGACGGCATTTATTTAATTGACAAATAGCTTCATACCCTTATTCTCCAGTTCTTGGTGGCCGATTTGTGAATTTCAGATTTTAGCTTACCTGTACAAAACCCCTAACGAGGTAGGAACAGCATAATGCTCGTTTTCGCAATTATTAAGTTACAACCACCTTTCTTTTTTTTTTTTTTTTTTTTTTTTTTTGGTCGGGGGAAATTTTATTTTTGAGCCGTACATTTTTTATTTTACACCATACATCAAAAACAAAGTCAAGAATGGTATTAAATACTTTTTCTGTTGAAGTAGAATCGACGTCAAAAGGAACCAAATCTCTTAAACTTTTCAAAGCGACACCATGAATTTAAAAGAGTAATTAGCTTTTTCTAATAAATAAGAGCAATATTAACCAGAACGAAGATATTTTGGGGAAGGGCACATGCAGGAGATTTCCTGTTTTACCATTCTGCATAGCATACTTGCACGTTAGTTGGCAGACAAATTAATCCTATTGGCAATAATACTATTTTGCTTACATATTTGCTTTTTGTAAATATATTTTCACAAAGGGCTATAGAATGCAAAAATTATCATTCATAAGTATGAGTAAATATAAAGACAGATGTAATTTCCTTGTAACCACTAGACAGCGACTGCCTGAAGTGCCAAAAGGGAATGCAAGTTTTCTACAGTATATGAAATTATGAATATAACTCTTTTTTGCATATCAACTACTATGTTCGAGGCCAAACATGATAAGAGGCAATAAAACAGCAAAAGAAAAGAAAGACTGTGTGGAAAAGAACTAAGGAGGAAAAGTGCAATATGACACCCACAAGATGGCTGCCTTTTCATTCTTTCTCTATGATTATGGACCAATTTCTATAGGGAAATTAAAATGTACTAAACACAGTTAAGCTTATACAGTAGATCATCATATATATTTGTCTGAAGGAACCCCTACTGCACATGTGAGTCATCATATTGCCAAGTTTGGGTGCGTGTAGGACAGAAAGATACAGACGAATATGTAGCATAAAAGATGGACAGAATTAGAGTAGATGTATCCAACAACCACACCGTTTTAGCAGATGGGAAAAGTACAGTACGAATAATACATATAGTGCATTCAAAATATCTTCAGGGAGGCCTCTCAAATTCGGGTAGAAAGTACATCTTTGTATTAAATTCTCTGCTCTCGGTCGAAATCTACTATTATTAAAAATTATAGAAATAATACAAAGATAACATATAACACTGGATCAGAAACTTGATAAAAACCCACCAAACTATATTACAAAACACTAGATTAATTCCAGCGACTTTAGACAAAAATAAGGCTTTCTAAGGACAGTAAATAGTTTGGATTTTAGTCTATTCACCAAAAATTGGTAGGTTACAAGGTTACTCTGTGGGCTGAGACTAGAGACGAAGAACAAAGCAAATGGTTCAGTTTCAATAGGAAATATAATAAAACCCCCTTTATCTAAAAGCCATCAGGGACAAGCATTCAATACAAGTTAACAAGCAGGAACTGATAAGATAACATTTATATGAGGTCAGAAGTCAAATGCCAGTCAAAGGCTTTTAACCTCTTGGGTCATAAACAGGAATAGTTAAAACACAGAGACAGCCGTTTATTGAATTGAAAAGGTATCTGATCCTTGTGAGTGAATGATGGGATGATTTAACTGATGCCTTAAAGTTCATAAGTATATAGATTTTAATGCAGCTTTTAGCACTTTTTTTAGTAATTTTAGGATAGAGCTTTTAACTACATACTTTTGTACTAAGTTCCAAAATGTTGCTTATGTTTCTCAAGGATTTCAGTAGATAGAGATTTTTTAGCAAGCTAAGAGACATCTAGTCTGAGGAGAGTGTGCTAGAGCAAGATATATCCAACATTCCTTAATATAATTGCAGTCAAAGCTATTCAGAAGACCCATAATCCTTGAATTTCCTCCAAGCATGACAGAAGATTTGAGGAAGATGAAGAAGATGAGGAAAAGAGGGT
>JAWWLT010000349.1:0-13544 GCA_035040995.1 Premnoplex brunnescens
AGCTGGCCCACCCTGTTTGTCGCCCAATACTGCCCTCCACGCCGTCCATCCCCTCCAACAGCCTACCCCCGGTCTGTCGCATCCCAAAACAGCTCCCCCTGCCCTTCCCCTCTCAAAACGAGTAGAAAACCCCCCAGCCAAAGCCCCCCAACAGAGCAAAGGGAGCCCCAAACAGGATCCCCCTTCCTAAGGAAGAGATCCCAGAGCCCTCCTGACCAGATCCCCCTTCCTAAGGAGAAAGATCCCACAGCTCTGACCGGATCCCCCTTCCTAAGGGGAAAATTCCCCTTCCTAAGGGGAAAATTTCCCCTTTCCAAGGAGAAGATCCCACAGCCAGAGACTCCTGAGTGGATCTCCCCTTCCCAAGGGGAAGATCCCCTTTCCAAGGAAAAGATCCCACAGCCAGACCCCTCCTTGACCAGCTCCCCCTTCCCAAGAGGAAGATCCCCCTTCCCAAGGAAAAGGTCCCCCAGCCAGAGACCCCTGACCGGACCCCCGTTCCCAAGGGAATCCCCCGCACCGCAACCCCCTGCTCTGCCCTCCATACGACACCCCACCACACACAAGCGGGGCCCACTCCCGATCCCCCCCCAGGCCCGGCCCGACCCTCCCCGGACCTGTCGGGCCCGTCCCGGCCCTGCCGCCTCCCCTCGCCACTTCCGGGCTCTTCCCCGCCCGCCCCCGCCCCCCTCCCCTGGCCAATCAGAGGCCGCCGCTACATCCAGGCAGCGCAGGGTGCACTGGCCGCTTCCGCCCGGCTGCGCCGCGGCGTCAGTTCCCTTAGCGGGACCTCGGGCGCGATGACGTCACACCTTAAAGGGGCAGCGCCCCTGCGGGCAGCCCCAAACGCGGCCGTTCTTACCCCAAAATGGGCCATTCTCATCCCAAATCGGCCGTTCTTACCCCAAAATGGAACATTCTTATCTCAAACCGTCTGTTCTTACACCAAAATGGGCCATTCTCATCCTAAACCCAGCTGTTCTCAACCCAAACTGGCCGTTCTTACCCCAAAATGGGTCATTCTCATCCCCAACCTGGCTGTTCTTGCCACAAAACCGGATGGTTTTGCCCCAAAACTGGCCCTTCTCCTCCCAAAACTACCCCTTTCCACCCCAAATCTGCCCCTTCTCACTCCAAAACTGGCCTTTCTTGCCCCAAAACTGCCCCTCCCCCAAAAAAACTGCCCCTTCTCTCCCCAAAATTACCCCTTTCCACCTCAAATCCACTCCTTCTTACCCCAAACTTGCCCCTTCCCCCCAAACTGCCCCTTCTCACGCCAAAACCACCCCTTCTCTCCTAAAACTGGATGTATTTGCCCCAAAATACCTCTTCTCTCCCCAAAATGGGCCCTTCACCTCCCAAACCTGCCCGAGTCCCTCCACCCCTGGGCTGTTCCAGGCTCATCCTGCCGGGCTCCCCTGGCCCATCCCATGGGAATAAGGGCTCCAGGCTGGTGTGCACTCTGCAGGAATTTACTTCAGCAAAGGCTGCATGAAAAGGACAAAAAACCCAAAAAATCCTGTATTTTTCTGGCCCAAATCCCATTCCCTGCCACGCACCCAGGAAACCCCTAAAAGCCCTTGGAGCTGGAGGATGTTTTCCCAGCTGGATGATCATGCCAGCTCTGAGTCCACGTTCATCCTCCACATCCCGCGGGGAGTAAAAAAATTCCTGTGAGATGCCAGTCGCCGTTGGGGGGGGTGGACATTAAAAAGCCAGGCTTTGTTAAGCCAGGCTGGCAGTTCAGCCCCAGGCAGTTCCAGCCCCGTGTCCCTGGGGGTGCCCGACATTCCAGGTGATCCATCACGACGTTCCCTGCTGTTCTCCCGCAGGTTTCCTGCGCCGGTGCCGGCGTTTCCTGCCCGGAGCGGCTCCGGCTCCGTGGGGTGGGCAGGGATGGGGCTGGGGCAAGGACAGTCCCTTGGCTGGTGGCACCCAGCAGTTCCTGGGGGCCAGGCTGCACGTCCTGCCCTGCTCCGCGGGCTGGGCCAGGGCTTTGGGGCCCCGCTGGTGCTTCCTCTTGGCACTGCCGGCGTTCCTGGGAGGGAAAACCCAGGAATCAGCCCCAGGGTTGGGGTCATTCAGTCCCTTCTCCTGGCACTCCCAGGAAGAACACCCACCTGAGCAGCTCCAATCCTGGTTTTTCAAGCAGGGAACATTTTTCCTGCTCCCAAGAGTTAGGCTGAATGAGCCCCTCAGAGCCCCACTGGTCCCACACGTGTCCCTGACATGGATTTGGAGCTCCCACACGAGACCCTAACATGGATTTGGAACTTCCACACATGTTCTGGAAGTGCTTTTGGAGCTCCCACATGTGTCCGTGACGTGGATTTGGAGCTCCCACACATGTTCCTGACATGGATTTGGAGCTCCCACATGAGACCCTAACATGGATTTGGAACTTCCACACATGTTCTGGAAGTGCTTTTGGAGCTCCCACATGTGTCCGTGACGTGGATTTGGAGCTCCCACACATGTTCCTGACAAGGATTTGGAGCTCCCACACGTGTCCCTGAGATGTTCTGGAGCTCCCACACATGTCCCTGAGATGGATTTGGAGCTCCCACATGTGTCCCTGAGATGTTCTGGAGCTCCCACACATGTTCCTGAGATGGATTTGGAGCTCCCACACAGCCATAGTCACCTCCCAGCTGGAACGTGCCCCCCCAGGACAAGGGGAAGCTCCTTCCTTGCATTCCCTGTGCCCTGCATGCCCAGAGATAGAGAAGGAGCCTCCACTTCACTCTCAGGGAGGAGCTGCCTTGTTTGGCACCCGACTCAAAACCCTTTAGGCCCTGAAATGTCTCAGCCTGGAGAACATTCCAGCCCCACTGGGAACGTGCTCCAGCCCTGGCAGGGATGTTATTCCACACCTCCAGCCACAGCAATGTCATTCAGAGCCACAAGAACACCCTCGCTGATATTCAGACTTTGGACAAGTTTCAAGGAGCTTTCCCTCCCACCCCACAGCAGTGGGTGGGTCTTGTGCGAGCTGCACCCTGTAGAAACCCAGTTTAAGGTGTTTAAACCTGAGGGAGCAGCTCTTTATTGTGCCAGCTCAGCTCAGGGCACAGGGGAGGGTGGCAAACACCTACCTGGGCACTGCCAAAGGGGTCTGGGCTGAGCCATGCGGGTGGGGTTTGACCAGCTGCTTTTTGGGGTTTGCTGAGGCACTGCCCAAACTCTTCAGGCCACAGCTCCTTAAAGAGAATTCCATGTGCTTTGTGCCCAGACAACATTCACTGAGGGATCACACCGGCTCTTTCACACCCAAACCCACCCCTGTGTGTCACTTCTCGCCCAGCAAAGGAAGGGCCAAAGGAAAAAAGGGAAAGAAAAGGATCCTTAAACCCAGTTACAAAATCTCAGAATGGTTCAGGTTGGAAGGGACCTTGAGATCTCATTCCAGCCCCTGCCATGGGCAGGGACACCCACACATCCCAGGGTGCTCCAACCTGGCCTTAGACACTTCCAGGGATGGGGCAGCCACAGCTTCTCTGGGAATTCCATCCCTGCCCCTCCCTTCCCAATATTCCACCCCACCCTGCTCTGGTGGATTTTACACCATTCCCCCTTGTCCAGTTCTCCCACCTTTCCCAGTGGTCTTTTTTCCCCCTCCCTTTCTGCAACCACTCAGGTTTATCCTGTTCCTTTCCAGCAGCATTCCCAGGGCACAGCACTCACTTCTGGACACAGCAAGACTCACTTTTTCCCAGCTCTCTCCTGGAGATCCTGGATGTAGTTGGTTCTCTCTATGGGATGCCCCCGGGATTTGTTGAACACTGGAGAGGGACAGGCCTGAGTCACAACAACACCCTGGGCAGGCCCTACCTTTGGGGCTTCACAAGGATTTTAACTCCTTCAGCCAAGCACAGTTCCCTCCCTGGAGCCATCCCAAGCCTCCTGACCATCCCAAATCCCACTAATCCACATGCCAACAAGAACACACACTTACACTCTATTGCAGCGTTTGGCTCCATGCCCTCAACATCAATCAGGTACCTGAAGAGACCAACAAGAAAACCCTAATTAGACAAAATTAGCCACAACAACATCCAAAGGCTGGTGGTGATTCAAACAAGGAAAAAACTGGGAAGTCTGTAGAGCTTTTAGTGCCATTTGTCCTGCTGATACTCCAGTCAGCATTTTATATATCAGCATTTTATCCCAGTTGAAATTTGGGATAAAAACGCCACCTAATAAAGGGTGAAAATCCTTGGAAGGCTGGGATTACACAGACCACTTGGCTTGATTTCCTTGGCATAATTTCCTGCTGGAAATGCCACCATGTGACCAGGAGCACTCACCTGCACACCAGGTATCCCGTCCTGTTGAGGCCATGAGTGCAGTGAACCCCGATGAGTTTATCTGCAACACACACAGGCAGGGGGTGTTCACCTGCCCCTTCTCCCACATCCTCCAGAACAAGCCCATCCATCAGCCACCCCCAAACTAATACCAAGTGGCCACACAACACCACACTATTTATGGCTAATTGCACAGAACTCATTAATAGAACTCATTACTTCTGGCAGCCCGGTATCTAAAACTCAGTTAAAGCTCCACTCCCTGACAAATTATCCCAAAATCATGGAATGGTTTGGGTTGGAAAAGACCTTAAAGCCCCTCCAGTGCCTCCCCGGCCATGGGCAGGGACACCTTGTCTGCTCCAAGCCCCATCCAGCCTGGATTAGCAGAGACAACAGCAATTCCTTCTCCATAACAAACCCAACCTATTGCCTTGACATTCCCATGCCAAGAGGAGGAGAAGGAATTCCTGCTGCTCATTAAATCACCACTGGCCCCTCCCAGAGACAGCAGAGTCAGGGAAATCCACACTCACCATTGTCTTTATTGTCTCTCAAAAACTTTTTCACGACACATTTGAACTGAAAAATGGTCTGTTTGTTTGGGATTTCATGTCCCATGGTCAGGATCTTCGAGTAGCAGAGTGTGGCTGGGAGCTCCTGCAAGGAACAAAGTCCATGATTTCCAGAAAAACCACAAGGATTCTTATCAATTAAGGAAGCAAAAGCCAGAAAATGAGATTTTCAACTGAGCCCGAAAGAGCAGCAACACAGCTTTAAGTCACAAAACTTGTGCTTCAGTCCCTTGACATAACACCAAAATTCCAGATCATTTTTCCTGCCTCTCCTTCCTCCCTGGGGAGGACACACAGAGGCTCGAACAGTTTTCCAAGCAATTACCCACACCCCCAAAGCTGTCTGCAATCAGCTCTTCCCTCAGGAGAGCCCACCAAACTAGCTTTGGGGCTGGAGACCCCAGGGAGGTACCTGATCCAGGACAAAGGCCCCCAAGGGCCCCATCCCCTGCCAAGGATTCCAGTGACTCCCACTCCCCCAAATTATCCTCTTGGAAGCACATCCTGGGCCCTCCCAAACTCACCTCTGGCCCGTAGTAGCGCCTGGTGTAGGTGAGGTCGATGATGAGCCCCAGTTCCTCCTTCCTCTCCTTAATTTTCCTGATGAGGTCACGAGGGGAAAACCTCTCCTCTGGAGGGAGATTCCTGTCAAAACTCTGAGAGGAAATGATGTTCAGGAGCAGACATTAAACTGGGGGGTGTGGGAGGGGTAGGAAAAGGAAGGTCCCAGAGATCAGGGAGAAGGACTCAGGGAGGAGCAGAAGCTGAGGCAGGTGAACATGGGAGTTATGGGTTGAATCATGGAATGGTTTGGGTTGGAAGGGGCCTGAAAGCTCACCCCGTTGCATCCCTGCCATGGGCAGGGACGTGCTCAGCCCTCAGTGCTTTGGGACTGCTCAGCTGAGGGTGCCCAGAGGGGACTGGATGGGATAACACAGCCAGACACTGAAGTTGTGTTTGGTGCAGGCTGTAAAACCAGGTCTTTGGCTCAAATACACGGAATCTCAAAATGATTCAGGTTGGGAAGGACTCCCAAGATCATAAAATCCTCCCTTGTCCCCCATCCCAGAGCCCTGAATGCCAGATCCAGGTGTTCCTTGGACAACTCCAGGGGTGGGGACTCCAAACCTCCCTGGGCAGTCCCAGTGTTTAACACTTTCCATGAAGGAATTCCATCCCATGGAGCCACGTCCTGTGTTCAGGGGAGGTTGGGACAGTGAGTCACAGAGTGAGGGAATAGATCCCTGGACTTGTTTAGGTTGGAAAGCCCCTCCAAGGTCACCATTAATCCATGTCCCCAAGTGCCACATCCACAGGAATGTTAAATCCCCCCAGGGATGGGGACTCCACCCCTGTGCCAGCTGGACAACCCTTTCCATGGAGGAATTTCCCCAATATCCAACCCTAACCTCCCCTGGCCCAGCCTGAGGTCGTTCCCTCTCCTCCTGTCCCTGTTCCCTGGGAGCAGAGACTGACACCCCCTGGCTCCCCTGTCCTGTCAGGGGGTTGGAAAGAGGGTAAAGGTCCCTCCTGAGTCCCCACAGCCCCTCAGCCCCTCCTGCTGCTCCAGCCCCAGAACTTGAGGCCACTGCCCACTAAAACTCCATGAGGTGCCACATCCCCCTTGTCCTCAAAAGCATCAGTGACAGAACTGACTCTCCCCCAGAACAAACTCCACCACAAACCCGGGGGGTGGCCAAAGCAGCTCAACCTCAACCCGTGCCAAGGGCCAACCACCACAAGTGGCTTTTTCCAGAGGGAATGGCATTGCCTGGATGAGTCAGGGATTTCTCCTCACTCACAACACCCAAAGTCACGACGCCTGAGCCCACACATGACGTGAGTCAGAGCAGAGCCCCAGGAGGAACTCAGCGAGCGGGGCATCCCTTCAGTCTCCAGCCAGGATGACCAGAAGTGCAAAATAAAGGGCAGAATTTCAGTGCCAAAGCCTCATCTCCCAGCAGAGCTGCTTCACCCAGCTTTGGAAGGCTCCAAATCAGCAGCCAGGGCGCTGCTGCTGCTCCTCAGAAGGATTCAAAGTGCCTTTTCAGTATTTCTTCTCCTATTTTCCAGGCTTTGGGAAATGATGAGTCTCTTCTGGCTGGTGGATTTCCCCCAAAGTGCCTCAGAAAATGGGATCTAGAAAGGGCTGGATGGTTTTAGTCATTGGAAGGAGAACCTTGGGATAAATAACACGATGATTAAGTGCATCATATAAAGCTGAACTGCATAGAAATGCTATAAACAGGCTTTTCTGAGGGTCAATTAAAATACCCCTTTCCAATTTGATGAGTGAAGGAAGAAAAGGAAAGGAGAATTTCTCTTTGGAAAGAAAATTCCAAGTGTTTGCTCCAGTGATTAAAACCAGCCCATGGTGCCCAAACCTCTGTGCCCTTTGCTCCAAGTCTGGTTTAAAGCCACTCTCTGGCTCAGCCCTCACTCCTTCAGGGATTTTTCCAGCTAGAAAAGCACTGGAAAGGATCTGGGGGCACTAAATCTGTGTTTTTGCAGGCTGGGACCTCCAAACCTCCTCAGCCCTTTGTGGTGAACCAACTCCAGTGTTTCTCCACTGAATTTTCACCCCAGAACTTTCAAAGCCTTCAGGAAACGCCAGTTCCTCCCCAACCCTTTTTTCTGGAGTGCATTTTTCCAGGGACAAGCCGGGCTTTGAGGGCTCAGGCAGCTCCAGGGAATTCATTTGGTGGTGCCAAGTTGAACAAATAGAAGAGGGCAGAAATAGGTCAGGCTGAAACGCTCCCTGGAGCTGCACAATCCCTGTGGATTCGCTGGAGCAGGATCCCTGTGGAAGGACCATCCCAGGGCTGAAGGCAGCCGGGGGGCAGGGGGGGAGCAATTCCAAGTGCTTTTTTCCTGCTGTTTTCCATTCTTTAGGAAATGATGAGTCTCCTCTTGCTGGTGGATTTGCCCCAAAATTACAAGCATTTGGAAATGAAATTATCCTGTTGTTAATCTGCGTTTCCAAAGCATAGCCCCAGCTCTGGGTGCAGATTAATGAGGATTAAAATCCAGAGCCTCCTCCCAACCCTTCCAGCTGCTCAAAAACATCTGAAGAACCTCAAACCTAGCGGGACTCAGCTCTTGAGAGACCCCAAAATCTCGGGGTTCCCCACACAAGTTTGCAGCCAAAACTATTGCTGTCAAATATTGTCCAAGATTGTCAAATATTCCCCCAGAAATGGGGGAAGGAATCTGGATTTTGGGGTTTGGGGGGTGCAGTGGGAATTTCAGGGAGATCTCAGATCTCCTCACCCCTTGGGAACCTTCCTGCCCACCAGTCACAAGGTCCAAAAAAAGCCCCTTTTTCAGTTATTTTTGGTCATGCCCTGGGTGGGCGCATGTTTTTGAGCACAGTGAGACCATTCCCAGGGACTGGGGGCAAGCCCTGCCCTCCCCAGGAGAGAAATCATCACAAAAATAAATAATTACAGAAATAAAAGGCATTTTCAAGCCCTGCTTGTCCCCACACCCTCCCTGGGCACCTGCACAGGTATTTCTGGGGTTAAACACACACCCAGCACAGGCACGAGGCTTATTTAGCCCTGAGGAGGAAATATTTGTAAATATAGCCAGGATTATGTAAAATTAAGGCCCCAAAAATAACTTTATATCATCTGTATTAACAAGAGACCCCAAAGGGCTGTGGGATTTCTCTTCCCCTTCCCCTGCTCTGTGTGTTTGCACTTCTCACGTGCAGGGAAGTCCTGACCATAGTTCAGTGATTTGAAACTTCTTAAAAACAGCTTTATTTTTAATTTTTAAAATTATAAAAGTGGATAACACCCCCCCCCCCGTTTGATGCCTGAGACAGGCGGGGGAGGGGGGGATGTCTGTCCACGCCATGGGGTAAAAACACTCTATTTCCTTGTTTTTTATGCTCCAAATGCCTCAAAATGTGACTCGCTGTGCCCAGAGAGTTCCAGGAGCAGTCCCGGGGAAGGCAAATCCCAGGGATGAGCTTTTAAATCCACCAACTCCCCACATTTTCACCCAAAATTGCCCGTTTTGGACCCAGCCAGCTCCGAGCACGAGGGGCTTCGCTGCACCGGGACTGAGGCTTGGGGAAGGGAGATCTGGACTTTAAAAAAACAAATCCAACCCATTGGGGGGAAATTCGGACCCTGAAAAGCCAAATCGAACCCGTGGGGGGGATTTTAGGGGAGGGAAGAGCAGGAAGGGTGGGAAAGGAACGGGAGCACCTACCGAGAAGAGGGTGGAGTAGGTGGACAGGGCGAACTTGATGCCGTAGTAATAGAGGTGGGAATTCCGGCACCGGGAGTCCTGGGCCATCCTTGGAGCTGCTTCCAGGTGGGAAATCATGCCCAGAAACAAGGCTTGAACTTGGCGTGCTCGCTCCAGCTTCCGCCCGGCAGGAGCGGAGCTCGGGCAGGAGCGCTCGGGCAGGAGCGCTCGGGCGGCCGCCTTAACCCTTCGCTGCGGCTGGGCTGGGCTTCCCTGCCCGCACCAAAGCTCAGCCTAAGCAGGGCTTCGGCCCATGGTTATCCCAAAAACTGGCGATCTCCGGCACATTTTGGACAGAGAACGTGTTGCAATCCTGCCCTGGCCCGTGTGGAGAAGGGGAGCTGAACTCCTGCAGCGATTCTGCAGCAGCAAAGGGTGGAGTGGGAGCCCAAAATCTGGGAGAAGCGGGGGGAAATTCCCCACTGGGAGCCCAGGACTGAGGAGACATCTGGGGCCGCGTGGGGAGCCTTGCTGTGGGTGCAGCACCTTCCTGTCAACACCTGGGGAGGAGGGAGGAGGAGAGCCAGGTTTGGTTTGTAGGGAAAGGGGTCGGGGGTGTAAAACAGCACCGGGAGAGCAGCCAGGTCCTGGGAGGGCTTGTGGGGCTGGAAGAACAAAGGATTAGGGAGGGGAAAATGGACTAGAGGGTGGAAAATGGTCTAGAGAGAGTAAAATGGACTGGAGGAAGTAAAATGTGCCAGAGAGAGTAAAATGGACCAGGGAGGAACAAAGGGATGATTAATAAATAGGGCAGAAAGAGGGGCTGAGAAAAGTCGTGTCTGCAGTTGGTCTGTGGTGGTGGAAAAGAGCCCCCTGGACAAAGGGGACCCCTGGAAAAGGGGAATATCAAGACAAAGAAACCCCCAGACAAGGGGAGCACCCAGACAAGGGGAGTCCCTGGACAAGGGGGACCCTGGAAAAGGGGAGGATCCAGACAAAGGAGCCCCTGGCAAAGGGGAACATCCAGACAGGGGGAGCCCTGGGATGAGGGGAGCCCCTAGACAAGAGAAGGATCCGGAGAAGGGAAGTATCCAGGTAACGGGAATATCCAGACAAGGGGACCCCCAAACAAGGGGAGCCCCTGGACAAGGGGAGTGTCCAGACAAAGGGACCCCCTGACAAGGGGAGTATCCCAAAAAGGAGACTCCCCAAACAAGGACACCCCCAAACAAGGGGAACCCCCAGCCAAGGGGAACATCCAGACAAGGGGACCCCCAAACAAGAGACCTCCCAGACCTGGGGCCCCTCAGCCAAGGGGAGCATCCAGACAAAGGGACCCCCAGGACAAAGGACACCCAGAGAAGGGAAGCATCCAGACAAGGAGAGCCCTGGGACAAGGGGAACATCTAAACAATGGGACCTCCAACCAAGGGGAGGATCCAGACAAGGGGACCCCTTTGCTTCTGCAGAGATGGGAAGAAAAAGGAGCCTCGTCTTTGGTGTGGTTTGTGGCCCAGGAAATGTCTGAACACCCCAGTTCCTGATGGGAAGTTGCTGCTTCTCCCCAGGGGGCCAAATGGAGAACTTAAACCAAGGTCCAGAGAAGTAGCAGCGACTCAGGGCTGTCCCCAAGGGCCTGGGAGCCCTTCCAATGCCTCCAGGAGGCTTGGAGGAAGGTTGGAAAGGGACTTTGGAAAAGGGCATGGAGTGACAGGACAAGAGGGAATGACTCTGGGGTGAAGGAGGCTGGGTTAGATGGGATATTGGGAAGGGATTCTTCCCTGGGAGGGTGGGGAGAGGATGGGATGGAATTCCCAGAGAAGCTGTGGCTGCCCCATCACTAGGAGTGTCCAAGGCCAGGCTGGAGCAACCCGGGATAGTGGGAGGTGTCCCTGCCCATGGCAGGGGGTGGAATGGGATGACCTTTAGGGTCCCTTCCAACCCAAACCATTCTGTGATTTCCTCATCCCAATAGAGCTCCTATCCCTTTCCTTTCATTATATAAGTTGAAAGGGTGAGATTTTTCCAATCATCAAAGGCCAGCAGAGCCCAAACACTGAGGACCTTACACCTCAGGAGGTGAAATGGCCAAAAATGACATTTCAGGCCATGACTGAACTAAACTGACTCAGTAAGCAAAGCCAGAAGTCAAATTTCTGCCCATTTCTTAAAGCTGCCCCAAAATGAGCTTGGAATCTGTTGGAGCTGGTTCTCTAAAATGAACTTTTGGGGTGTTGGAGCCAGTTTGGAGCAGCAGTTTCAAGGCAAAGGAGGAAAACATCACCAGCAGGAAGCAGTTCCTGTCAGCCTGGAAGAAGAAATCCCACCATCCAGCACTGAGAAAAACACATCTGGAGGGATGTGGAATGTGTCTCCTCCACCCCTTCCCTTTTTGAAGGATGAACCAGGAGAACAGTCAATTAAACAACAAATTCATAAAAAACCACTTGCCCATGTGGCTTTTCTCTTGTTTTTCCAACAGGAGAATTTCCAGGTTTTCCCCCAGTTTGTGCACTGGTGTGGTCAGGTGAATTCTTAGTAACTTCTTAATTCAGAATTCAACATAAGGTGCAAAAGAAGAAGGGAGAAAAAGTGATTTCCTGACAAAGCCGGGGGAGGGTCTGAGGCAGCACATTTAAAGCAAATTAAAGCACAGGAAAAACTCAATTCCCACCTTCATCTGAAGCCACATTTAAGGGAATTATTCACTGTAAAACTTTGGGAATTCAGGCTTCTTCCCCTTCTCCCTGAACCCCAAAAAGCCCCAAATCCCCAACAGGATAAATCAGGCCATTTCCCACCATTTCCCCACATTTAACACCCAGCATTCCACCAGGGGTTAATCCTGCCATCCAATTCCTTCCCCCAAACCCAGCTGGGCCTGCAGGGATGGGAGGGGCAACCAAACTCTCCAAGTGCTTTTGTCAGACCCTTTCAATGCTCAGGAAAGGAGAGGTTTTCTTTCCAGGAGCTGATTTTTGCCGTCACTCCCACCTGGGGGCGGGAGAGCTGCTGGTGCAGGGACTCTGCAGTCCCACATGAGTGACCAAAGTGATTTTACTCGCCTTAAAAACACCTCCTTTTCAATTTTTTAATAATTCCAAGCTGTGCCAGCCCATGATGTTTAAGGTCCTTCCCAACCCAAACCACTCCGTGACAAAATTCCCTTCACCAGGAGCCCAGAGATATTTAAATTTTATGGGTTGTTTTGGTTTCTTTTTTTCCCTAAGGAAATAAAATTGAATTCCCTGCTTTCCTTTCTGCAAAAGGGATGATGAAGCAGCAGAGCTCTTCCGGATGTTTTTCCCCTTGGATGCAGAGAGATGAGTCGGCAGGAACCGACCTTAAATATCCATTTATTTTTCCATAATGGACAAATAATGGACAAGCCCCGCTGGACACGAGGGAGGGGCAGGCAGAACTTCAAAGAAAAAACTTAATTCCAAGTGGAATAAATCCCAAATTTAAACTTTATTCCCATGGCTCCATAGTGATGGTGTGGATACAGAGGGAGCAGGAAGGGAGATGAGAATAGCGGGGTTAATTCCCAAATGTTTTCCCCCCACTCTGGAGACGCTGCAGGAGCTGGGGGTGGTTGTGGAGCTCATCAAACCTTGAATTAGGGGGTTAATTATTAACAGGACGCCCATCCCGGCAGGTCAGCCCCGACAATGATTAACCAGGCAGAGATGACTCGGCTCCTGTTCCAACAGGGACCTTCAAACTACCGGATTTGGCAACAACAGCCAAAATTGGGGGCTCTGCGGCCACTCCGGGGGCTGGAGCTGCTCCTGCACGGATTTTCCAGCCTCCAGTTCCCAGGAGATGGGGATTCATTCCCACCCCACAGGTGGGAAGTGTCCTGGAATGACTCAGTGCACCCAAAGCCTGAGGCTGCAGAACATTCCAGAGCCTCTGGAGGACCTGAGTGGGCTCTCAAGAGTGCACCGGGCAGGAATCCCCCGTGTGGGATTCCCTGGAATACTGGTTGGAAACCACTGGCCCTCAGCTTCACTGGGATTACATTTAGAGATTAAATTTTGCCCCCCAGAAGCAAAAAGATGAGATTAAATAGGACTTGTTGGTGTTCTGGGGTAAGGAGGAGTCCCACAACAGACACCAGAGCACTGTGCAAGCAGCCAGAGGGGGAAAGGGCCTTGGGGGGATTTGGGGATAGGATTTATGATCCAAAAAACCTGATCTGGGGCCTGCAGAGTTCCAGGCAGTGATTTTTTAAGCTGCATCTCTGCCTGCTCCTCATCCAGCCCCAGCTCCATCCCTGAGCTGGGCAGCCCCAGGTCCCTCAGCTGCACCAGGGCTGGGTCAGAAAACAGCCCCAAAGCTCCTCTGGATCCTGGAATGGGTTGGAGGCACTAAAAGCCCATCCATTGCCACCCCCTGCCATGGGCAGGGACACCTCCCACTACCCCAGGGTGCTCCAACCTGGCCTTGGGCACTTCCA
>JAWWLT010000350.1:0-13535 GCA_035040995.1 Premnoplex brunnescens
GCCTCACCACCCCCACCGAGGACCCGGTTCACCCCCTCCCTCAGCCTAATTACCCCGCCAGCCTAATTACCCCTCACACGGGCAAGCACCGCTCCCACCGCCCCCACGGATGGTAACGGCCTCCCACAGCCTCACCGCGCCAAGAGCCTCCACAGAATCCCGTCAGGAACAACCTGCTGCACCCTAATTACCCCTCACGCTCATTAATTACCCCTCACGCTCATTAACTCCCTGCCCGCTTTCTCGCCCCCCCCACCCGTGAGGCGGCGCGCGCCAGGGGGCGGGACTTCCCCCGTCGCCTGGCAACGGCGGGACGCCTCGTGAGCAGCCCCGCCCCCAGGCCCGCACCGCGGGCGCTGATTGGGTGATGCCGTCGCCCAGACACGCCCCATGGGCGGTGCCTCTTCGAATGCGGGCGCTGCTATTGGGTGAGCGCCGCGGGCGGGAACGCAAGCCCCGCCCCTCGATCATAACCTCGCGGGGGGCGTGGCCTGCGGCTGTGAGGGGCAGGTGGGCGCGGGGTCGGGACCCTCCTCGGGATCCTTCGGGACGCCCCGGGGGCTGCGCGCACCCGCGGGACCCCCGGCCCCGAACCGCGTCAAACCTCCTGGGACAGCGGGCAGGGCTCCGGCCCCGGCGGGAGAGGCCCTTGCGTAACCCGCCCGTCTCGGCCCCTCCTCCCTTGGCCCGTGTTGTGTAACCGGCCCCGCGGGGCGAGGAGCCGGCGCCGGGCGCGCAGCCCGCGGGGAAGGAGGTAAAGGCGGGCCCTGGGCAGAGACCCCCGGCCTGAGCCCCCACCCTGTGCGCAGAGACCCCCCGCTTCTAATGTAGCCCCTGCTCCCCGCTTTTAAACAGGCCCTGCCAGCCCAGAGCCCTTTATTGGAACCCTCTCTCACCTCACCCCTTTAATGGATCCCCTGCTGCCCCAGCCTCCTTTAATGGAACGCCCTCTCCCCCCAGCCCCTTCTAGTGGAATCCTGACCGTCCCAGACCCATTTATTGGAGGCCCTGCCCCCCCAGACCATTTCAATGGAATCCTGGCTTCCCCCAAGCCCCTTTAAATGGAGCTCCTGCCCATGTCGCCCCCTTTTAACAAAACCCCCGTACCCTTTTATTGGAGCCCTGCCCACCCCAGACCCTTTTAATGGAATTCTGACTCCCCCCAGCCCCTTTTATTGGAACCCCCTGTCCCCTCAGCCCCTTTTAAGGGAGACTTTTTCCCCCCAGCCCCATTTATTGGCGCTCCTGCTCACCCCAGCCCCTTTTAATGGAACTCCTGCCTCGGTGATCCCCTTTTAATGGAACTCCCTCTCCCCTCAACCCCTTTTATTGGATCCCCTGCACCCTCAACCCCTTTTACTGGAACCCTTGCCCCCCACCCCCAGCTCCGATTCCCCCCCATCCCCTGCACTGGCGTCCCCAGAGCTGCCCCCAGGCTGGACCCCAAAGCCCACCCAGTCCTGGTGCCCCCTGCCCTGTCCCCAGTGCCTGCTGTGGTGTGATCCCACTGGGATGGGATGAGCCCCCCCTTCCTGGGACACCCTGGGCCATCCCATGGGCTGTGTGGGATGTGGGATCCCCAGGTTTGGGGCTGCCCCACGGGCTGTGTGGGACCACCAGGTTTGGGGTGACCCCACGGCTGTGTGGGGTGCAGACCCTGTGTTTGGGGAGCCTGGAGTGGCTCTGTGGGGCCAAGGGGCACAGGGGTGTGCTGATGCCCCAGGATTTATGGAGCCCTGGATTTGGGGTGACCACAAGGCCTGGCACCCTGGGTCGCAGGGTGCTCTTCCAGCACCACCTCCCTGCTTTAGTACCCCGAAATTCCCGCTGGGTGCTCCCTGAGCAGCGGGAGCTGCCTGGTTTTTCCGGTTCTCCCGGGGTATTGGAGCAGGGCAGGGCTGAGCTGGGCACCCCACACACACCCCCCACATTTCCTGCAGCCCCTGAGCTCCTCAGCCTGGGGGGCTTCACTTCTTGGGGGGCTTCACTCTTGGGGGGGTGGTGGTCGCAACAGCCTGGCAGCAAACTGGGCTCCTCTGGGCGCTGCTGGTGAGTGTTTTTGGGAATGGGGCGATTTTCCTGGCAAAGCTGCAGGTTGTGGGGTGAGCGGAGCCGAGGGCTGAGCCTCCCGGAGCGGGGCTGTTGGACTGGGGTTGCTGAGCTGGATTAGGGATCCTTGTCCGGCGCTTTGCTGATCCCTTAATCCCTTAATGCTCGGGATTAGCGGCTGGTGGGGTCGAGATTCCCTGGGTTTCCGAGTTTGGGAAGCGTTGCTGGGCTCGGTGCAGGCACGAGGTGGCACTTGGGCTCCTCCTTTCGCTTCCCGGCGTGTGCCGAATCCTTGGATCCCGAGCAGGATAAATCAGAGTTTGGGAGTTGCTTCCCAAATCTGCCCCGAGCTCGCCCCTCCTGCCTCTGCTCTGAGCTCCAAGGGGGATAAACGTGGGAATCCAGAGGAGGTTGGTGCAGATATCACAGCCAGCTCTGCTCTGGAGCCAGGCTGGGAGAGCTGGGAACGTTCCCCTAGAGAAGGGAAGGCTCCAAGGACACCTGAGAGCCCCTTCCAGAGCCTAAAGGGGCTCCAGGAGAGCTGGAGAGGGACTTGGGACAAGGCATGGAGGGACAGGACATAGGGAATGGCTTCCCAGTGCCAGAGGGCAGGGATGGATGGGATATTGGGAAGGGATTCCCTCCTGGGAGGATGGGGAGGGGCTGGGATGGATTTCCCAGAGGATTCCCCATCCCTGGAAGAGTCCAAGGCCTGGTTGGACAGGGCTTTGATTCCTTCCTTCTGGGGGTCTTACTGGGATGGGATTTAATCGGGGGATTTGATTTGGGGCCGTGAGTGACCCACTAGGGGCAGAGCCCTGTGGGCTGGGGGAGCTGCTGCTGCTCTGAGTGCCGGGGCCAGAGCAGAGCTTGGAACCTGCTCCTGCTGCTCTTTCTTAGCAAAACTTACCAAAACTTCCCAAAAAGCAGGAGATTTGTGGTAAAAGGAGCTGAGGGTTTTCTGGAGCTCCAATCCTGCTTTTCTTTCTTATCAAAACTTCCCAAACCTTTCCAAAGAGCAGGAGATTTGTGTTAAAAGGAGCCGAGGGTTTTTTCAACCTGTTCCTGCTTTTGTTTCTTCCCAAAACTTATCAAAACCAAGAAATTTGTTGTAAAAGCAGCTGAGGGGGTTTTGAACCTGGTCCTGCTTTTCTTTCTTATCAAAGCTTCCTGAAACTTCCCAAAAAGCAAGATATTTGTGGGAAAATGAGCTGAGGGTTTTTTGAACTTGTTGCTGCTGCTCTTTCTTACCTAAACTTATCAAAACTCATCAAAAAAGCAGGAGATTTGTGGTAAAAGCAGCTGAAGAGTTTTTTGAACCTGTTCCTGCTTTTCCTTCTTATCAAAAAGCAGGATATTTGTGTTAAAAGTTGCTGAGGGGTTTCTGGAGCTCCAAACCTGCTTTTCTTTCTTCCCCAAAACCAGGAGATTTGTGTTAGAAGGAGCTGAGGGGGTTTTGAATCTTCATTCTTGCTTTTTTTCTTCCCAGACTTTCCCAAGCAGAAGGAGATTTGTGGTAAAGGGAGCTGAGGGGGTTTTGGAACTCCAATCCTGCTTTTCCTTGTTATCAAAAAGCAGGAGGTTTGTGTTAAAACGAGCTGAGGGTTTTTTAGAGCTCCGAACTTCCCAAAAAACAGGAGATTTGTTTCAAAAGGAGCTGAGAGGGTTTTGAATCTTCATTCCCGCTTTTCTTTCTTCCCAAGCCTTCCCCCCAGAGCAGGAGCTTGGTGGCTGAGTGTCCATTCGCACCTGGAATCGTTCCGTGCCGGGGCCGGGTGTTCTGCCAGCGCTCCCTTTGCCCGGGATGCGGCACCGCACCCTCCACCTGTTCCGCAGGGAGCTGCGGCTGCACGACAACCCAGCGCTGCTGCGAGCGCTGCAGACCTCGGAGCGCCTGTACCCCGTCTACATCCTCGACAGACAGTTCCTCACCTCCGCCCTGCTCATGGGCACCCTGCGCTGGCACTTCCTGCTCCAAGCCCTGCACGACCTGCAGGCAAACCTGGCCCGCCTGGGCTCCTGCCTGCTCGTCATCCAGGGCGAGTACGAGCCCGTGCTCAGGGATGTCACCCGGAGGTGGCACATCACCCAGCTCACTCTGGATGCCGAGATGGAGCCCTTCTACAAGGACATGGAGGGCAAGATCCGCGGGCTGGGGGCAGAGCTGGGCTTCGAGGTGCTGGCACTGGTGGGGCACAGCCTGTACGACACCCAGAGGTACGTGGGGACCCCAAAAACAGCTCCTGCTTTCCTAGAGAAGAGGTCGAGTGTTGTGGTCCTGGAGCATCCCGGGGTGTTCCTCGGCAAGGGGCTTTGCTGGGGGAGGTTGGGTTGAAGGGACAAATTTTGGATTTCAGCCTGAAGGGTGGGGTGGTTTGGGCCTTTGGGGCAGTTTGATTCTCCTGAAAATTGGTATTGTTTACTCTTTAAACACAGGGAAAGGAATTTCCAAGGGGTTCACTGGGACTTTGATGTGGTTTATGTAGAAAATGCATTTGTCACTTTTTTGGTCACATTTTCCAGCCCCTTGTTTCACTCCTCCTGGTCTCCCCTTGCTTGTTACTATCCCTTCCCCTTCCTACCCCTCCTTCTTACCCCTCCCTTCCTACCCCCCTTTTCCTACCCCCCATCCCAATGTTGCTGTTCCATATCCTTACAAACTCCTCTCGGCTGTGTCTCTGCCCACCCAGGACAGTTTTCCTTGGCAAATCCCGAATTTCCTCGCTCAGCTCTTCCATCCCGTGTTTCCCACCCACTGGCACCTCCAGTTTGTATCCTGTGAAAAATTCCTCTTGTTTTCTCCAGGATTTTGGACCTCAATGGTGGGAGTCCCCCCCTGACTTACAAGCAGTTCCTTCACATCCTGTCCTTGCTGGGGGAGCCCCAGGCCCCTGTGAGAGACCTCACAGCCCAGGACTTCCAGTAAGTTCCAGGGACTGGGAACTGCAGCTCCTTTTCCTTTACCCCAAAGAAGATCATTTTGGGGTGTTTTAGGTGGTTTTTCAATTTTATTTTTTTTACTATTATTGATTCTGTCGTTGGGAGGGAACAGCAGGTGGGAGGTGGAACATTCCACTTTTCAGCAGTTTTAGTATTAATATTTTAGTATGTTTTAGTATTAATATTTTAGTAATTTTAGTATTAATATTTTAGTATTACCTTGCACAGGTCACTGCTCCTAAAAGAGCTGGAGAGGGACTTGGGACAAGGCATGGAGGGACAGGACACAGGGAATGGCTTCCCAGTGCCAGAGGCCAGGGATGGATGGGATATTGGGAAGGAATTGCTGGCTGTGAGGGTGGAGAGGGGCTGGGATGGATTTTTCAGAGGATGTCCCATCCCTGGAAGTGTCCAAGGCCAGGTTGGATGGACTTGGAGCACCCTGGGCTATGGAAGGTGTCCCTGCCCATGGCAGTGGTGGGGTTGGATGGGCTTTAAAGCCCCTTCCAGCCCAAACCAGTCTGGAACTCCATGAAACCTCTCCCGAGGGGCACAGGAGCTGGAGCAGCCTCTGGATGCAGCACCAGGGGCATGTCCAGGGGCTGAGGAGCTCTTGGCTCCTCTCACATCCATCTTCTCCCCAGGGGTGGATGTGAGCACGGGGAGCAGCTGGGCAGGAGCTGCCTCTGAGCCTGGCACAGATGGGCAGCGAGGGGGGGCTGAGCTGAACTGCTCCAAGGGCTGGGATTATGGCTTTGTGCATGGAATTCCCTGGGCTGCAGGATGAGCTGTTGTTCCCCAGGAGATGCAGTTTGGGATCTGTGCCTGTGCTCCCACTTCCCCCCTCTCAAGGAATTGTCTCTGACCCCAGGAGGTGTCAGGCCCCTGACCCAGCCCTGGCTGAGCAATACAAGGTGCCTCTCCCTGTGGATTTGAAGATTTCCCAGGAAAGCCTTTCCCCTTGGAAAGGAGGGGAGACTGAAGGGCTGCGGCACCTGGAGCAACACCTGGCTGACCAGGTGAGCCCTGGGGTGGCACAGCTGGCACTGCTGGTCGTGCCCACCTTGGCTTGGGGCAGGTCTCTGTGCTTGGGGGTCCTGGGGGAGGGGGCAGTGTGGGATCAGGATTTTGTCCTCCTGGGTTTTTTGGGATGTGAGAGCATTTTCCTGCCATGATATGAAACGTGCCATCACACCTGTCCCATCACATCTCTCATGAAATGTCCTGTCACACATGTCCCATGAAACTTGTTCCATGAAACATGTCCCATCACATCTCTCATGAAATGTCCTGTCACACGTGTCCATGAAACTTGTTCCATGAAACATGTCCCATCACATCTCTCATGAAATGTCCTGTCACACGTGTCCCATGAAACATGTCCTGTCAAACATCTCTCATCAAACCTGTCCCCTCACACATGTTCTGTCAAACATCTCTCATCTCATGTGTCCCATCACACATCTCTCATGACACATATCCCATCACACCCATCCCATCACACCCATCCCATCACATCTGCCCCCTCACACATCTCTCATGGAACATGTTCCCTCACACACATCCCCTCACACACATCCCCTCACATGCATCCCATCATGTCCATCCCATCAAATGTCCCCTCACACGTCCCCTCACATCTCTCCCATCACACCTGTCCCATCATGTGTCCCATGACATGTCCCCTCACCCCATCCTTTCACATGTGTCCCCTCCCACATCTCCCAGTGCCACAGAACCAAATCCAAGACCCTCTTCCATCTCCTCCCCACCTGCTCTGCCCCCAGGGCTGGGTGCCAGGCTGTGCCAAGCCCAGGGCAGTGCCCCCCTCACTGCTGCCCAGCACCACGGGCCTGAGTCCCTACTTCAGCCTGGGCTGCGTGTCTGTGCGGACCTTCTTCCACAGGTTATCCCACATCTGTGCCCAGGTAAGGAATAATCCACCCTGGTGAGGCACATCCCGCTCTGTGGGGAATGGGAGGCAGGATTTAACCCTGGGATCATCCTGGCTGGGACCTGGGTGGTCCCACAGCATCCCAGGAAAGCTGGGGAGTGGCTCTGTGTGGTGTGGAACTCCTGCAGCTCTTCCAAATGAATGTAGGAAAGCTCTAAATCCGTGGTTATGTCAGGAATTGTATGTTAGGAAAATGGGGAATGGCTTCCCACTGCCAGAGGATTCCATGGGATAGTGGGAGGGAATGGAATTCCCAGAAGATGCCCCATCATGGAAGTGTCCAAGGCCAGGCTGGATAAACTTGGAGCAACCTGGGATGGTGGGAGGTGTCCCTGCCCATGGCAGGGGTGGGATGGCATGAAATGAACTTTAAGGTCCCTCCCAACCCAGATCCTTGTGGGATTCTATAAACAGGGAGCAGTGAGACCTGGAATGATCAGGAAGCTCCTGGAACTCAAGGACTTTGTCTGCCCAGTGGTGAAGGGAGGGGTTTGGTCACTTTTGGTTTTAGAAGTCAACTGGTGTCACCTTGGCCAAGCCTGAGCTGTGCCAAGAGCAGCTTCTGGAACTGGTTTCATTGTTAAAAAGTGAAGTTGAACCCACCCCAAGAAAATCAAGGTCTCCCTGACCCTTAAATTATCTCCCAAGATGTGACTGAGTTTAATCAACCCATTAATTAACCGCCTGTTGGGGTGAGAAATTGCAGCTTTGGGAAGGTGGGTGGAGAATGTTTGGGATAACACAGAGCTCAGCTTTGCCTCTGAACTCCCAGCACTGCCCGAGGTGTTCCATGTCTCTGGCTTCCTGGAGCCAGCTGTTTAGTGGGAGGAATCCCTGTTTTCTGGGCCTGGCAGTCACCGCGGGGTGGCACTGCTGAAGTGTCACCTCCTGCAGGCCAAGCACCACTCCCTGCCCCCAGTGTCACTGCAAGGGCAGCTCCTGTGGAGGGAATTCTTCTACACCGTGGCATCTGCCACCCCCAACTTCACCCAGATGGCTGGGAATCCCATCTGCCTCCAGATCCGCTGGGCTGAGGACCCGGAGAAGCTCCACAGGTGGAAAACGGTACCAGAGCTTTGGTGTTCCCTTGGGATGGGGCCATGCTGGCTGTTGGAGGGGGGATTGTGGTACTGGGACAGGCTGGGAGAGCTGGGAACGTTCCCCTGGAGAAGGGAAGGCTCCAGGGACACCTGAGAGCCCCTTCCAGAGCCTAAAGGGGCTCCAGGAGAGCTGGAGAGGAACTTGGGACAAGGGATGGAGGGACAGGACATAGGGAATGGCTTCCCAGTGCCAGAGGCCAGGGAGAGATGGGATATTGGGAAGGAATTGCTGGCTGGGAGGGTGGGGAGGGGCTGGGATGGATTTGCCAGAGGATGTCCCATCCCTGGAAGTGTCCAAGGCCAGGCTGGACGGGCTTGGAGCCCCCTGGGCTATGGGAGGTGTCCCTGCCCATGGCAGGGGGTGACACTGAATGGGCTTTAAGGTCCTTCCCCACCAAAGCAGCGTCTGAGTCCGTGAGATCCATGTGTGTGTCCATGAAATCCATCTGTGTCCCTGTCCTGCAGGCACAGGGAGGGTTCCCCTGGATCTAATTCCATACATCCCTGTGTGTCCCTCTCCTAGAGGCACAGACAGGGTTCCCCTGGATCTAATTCCATACATCCCTGTGTGTCCCTCTCCTACAGGCACAGACAGGGTTCCCCTGGATTGATGCCATCATGACCCAGCTGCGCCAGGAGGGCTGGATCCACCACCTGGCCCGGCACTCCGTCGCCTGCTTCCTGACCCGGGGAGACCTGTGGATCAGCTGGGAGGAGGGAATGAAGGTTCACTCCTGGATTTTCCTTCCCCATGCCCTGAGCCCAGCACTGGGTTCTGCAGAGCTGGGCTTAGTGCTGAGCCCCACTGGTGTCTCCCAGGCAGTGGGAGAGGCCCTTCCCATCCCAAATCCTGGGGATGGACTCAGCTGGTTGGGGTGTGGAGCTCACAACACCCAGGGTGGGGTTTGATCCCACTCCCGGAGAGTTGGACTCCAGGAGCCCTGGGGGTGCTTCCAGCTCCGAGTATCTGGTGAAACCTCTGGGCGTTGGATGGTGGGAGTTCTGGGGAGATGGTGGGAGTTCTGGGGAGATGGTGGGAGTTCTGGGGAGATGGTGGGAGTTCTGGGGAGATGGTGGGAATTCTGGAGACAGCGTGGGAATACTGGAAATGTGATGAGAATTCTGGAGACACGGTGGGAGTACTGGAGACACGGTGGGAGTACTGGAGACACGGTGGGAGTACTGGAGACACGGTGGGAGTACTGGAGACGTGATGGGATACTGGAGACGTGATGGGATACTGGAGACGTGGTGGGGATACTGGAGATGTGATGGAAATTCTGGAGACAGGCTGAGGATACTGAAAACACGGTGAGAATACTTGAAATGTGATGAAGATACTGGAGACATGGTGGGGATGCTGGAGACATGATGGGAATACTGAAGACAGGGTGGCGATACTGGAGATGTGGTGGGAATTCTGGAGAGATGATAAGGATTCTGGAGACCTGGTGGAATACTGGAGACGTGGGAATTCTGGGGAGATGGTGGGAATACTGGAGATGTGATGGGAATACTGGAGAAAAGAGGGGGGGATACTGGAAACGTGGTGGGGTACTGGAGACATCTGGGGCATACTGGGGAGATGGTGGGAATTCTGGGGACATGGTGGAATACTGGAGACGTGGTGGGAATTCTGGAGACATGATAGGATACTGGAGACAGGATAGGGACACTGGAGATGCTCTGAGCCAGATTTTGGGTCATTTCTGGAGAGCCCCTCAGAGCTGTACTCCCAGCCCCGCCCTCCCCTCCCAGCCTGTTGGTTTTGGCAGTTTGGCCATTCCAGGTGTTTCTCTCCCCTCTCCTCTCCCATCCCGGGAATGCAGGTGTTCCAGGAGCTGCTTCTGGATGCCGATTACAGCGTCAATGCCGGGAACTGGCTGTGGCTCTCGGCCAGCGCCTTCTCCCACCCCGGCACCCGCATCTGCTGCCCCGTGCGCTTCGGCAGGCACAGCGACCCCGGGGGGGACTACATCAGGTGAGGGGACACGGGGGGACAGCAGGGGGGACAGCAGGGACCCTTGAGGGGGGTCATAAGATGAGGGGGCACAGCAGGGACCCCTAAGGGGCTATGTCAGGTAAGGAGGGGACAGCACACACCTGTATCAGGTAGGTGACACAGCAGGAACCCCAGGGGTCTGTATCAGGTTGGGGACACACAGCAGGGACCCTCAGGGGGTACAGCAGGTAAGGCTCACACAGCAGGGACCCTCAGGGGGTACAGCAGGTAAGGCTCACACAGCAGGGAGCCCAGTGTTTGGGATGCAGTAAAACCCGAGGTGATGTTTAAAACCTCCATTTATTCCCCGCTGCAAAGGAACTTTAGGAAGGTGTCACCCCGTGGAGCTCTGGGAACCCAAACCCGTTGTGTGTCAAAGGGGGCAGAGCTTCCCCATGGATTGTCACATCCCTATTAAGGTGGCTCAGGTTGGTTTGCCTTCTCTCACACATGGAAGGGTTTTCCTGCAGGAAAACGATCCCTGTTTTGTAGGAAATACCTGCCTGTGCTAAAGAACTTCCCCTCCAAGTACATCTACGAGCCGTGGATGGCGCCCGAGGAGGAGCAGAAGCAGGCAGGGTGTATCATAGGTGAGCCATTCCCGCCCCTCCCAGGGCTTTTCCTGCTGCTCAGCACCCAAAATGAAGGTGTGGATGAGGTGGAAGCAGCACTTCCAACACAAGCCCCTCCTGCCAGTGCATTAACCCAACTGCCTCCTTCAGAGTTCTTTACTGAAGCCTCATTGCAGAGGAGCTCAGCTTTATGTCCTAAAACTCCTGATCACTCCAGGCTTTTGCCACTGCATTTCTCCATCTTGGCTTTAAGTACCACGGGAACATCTCCAGCTTTTCTCCTTCTTCCAACCCACCTTTGACGTGTCTCCTGCCCAAACGGGAGCTCTTTGCTGGAGAACTGCAGGCACCTGCACTGATTCCCAGCAAAGCTTGGGAGCACCTGCCGTGCTGCAAACCCTGTCCCAGAGCTGCTGGGAGCCAGAGCAGCCCTGTGAATGTGCTATGTCCACGTGTGCCAGGTCAGGACTACCCCTTGCCCATGGTGGACCACCAGGAGGTCAGTGGCCACAACCTGCGGCTCATGAGGCGGCTCCAGCAGGAGCAGCGAGGGACGGCCCAGCTCACCAGGGGTGAGGGGGCTGCTGTCCCTGGGGGGACACAGGGGCTGGCCTGGGGGGGCTCTGGGGGACACAGGGGCTGTCCCCAGGCTTTGTGTGACACCCAGGGCTCTGGAGGTGGCTTTACCCCTCATTCTGCCCCCCTTTGCCCCCTTTTCTCCCCCTCTTTTCCCTCCCCTTTCTCTCCCTTTCCCCATCCCTTTCCCCCCTTTTCTTCCCTCCCCTTTTCCCTTCCCCTTCCCATTCCCTGTGAGCAGAGCCACCCTCTGGAATGTTCTGTATCCAGAGCAGAATTCCCAACCTCCCCTTCCCTCCCCTCCACAGACGCCCCCATAGACATGAAGGTCAGATGGGAGCGCTCCGAGGAGAACATTCCCAAAGGAAAAGCACCCAGGACGAGCCCGTGAACGGGATCCCAGGGATCTCCTCGGGAATCCCGCGGGGGGCCTGGCCCAAGGAAATGTGGGATCCTGGATCCTGGGGGGATGAAACCGCCTGGCAGCGGGGAATGGCTGTGGCAGGAACTCCAACAGCCCCTGCTGCTCACAGCGCTGGGATGGACCTGTGGGAATGTCGGGAATGGGATCACTGGAGGAGAGCACAGGGCTGGGGTCTGGACATCCCAGTCTGGGGTCTGTAGAGCCCAGTTTGGGGTCTGTAGGGCCCAGTTTGGATCTGAAGATCCCAGTTTGAGGCCTGGAGATCCCAGTCGGTGTCTGTAGTGCCCAGTCCGTGTCTTTAGTGTCTGTGTTTGTATCCCCCAGTTTCGGTCTGTAGTGCCGCCAGTTTGGGTTTATATCTCCCAGTTGGTTTTGTAGCCCCCAGTTTGGGTCTGTAGGCCCCAGTTTGGGTCTGTGTTTTTAGGCCCAGCCTTTGCCTTCAAGCCGTGCAGGGACCGGGCTTTAATTCCCTGAGTCATCCCTGCCCTTGCTTTGTGTCCTTGGGATTCCCTGGGACTGCCCAGCACAGAATCCTGGGATGGGCTGGGATGGAGGGACCTTAAAGCTCCTCATTCCACCCCTGCCATGGGCAGCGACACCTCCCATAGCCCAGGGTGCTCCAAGTTTATCCAGCCTGGCTTTGGACACTCCCAGGGATGGGGAATCCTCTGGGAATTCCACCCCAACCCCTCTCCACCCTCACAGCCAGCAATTCCTCCCCAACATCCCATCCAGCCCCATTCCTCCCATTTTTATGCTTTAAAAACCTTAAACAAGGTTTTTCCACGTCCAACCCCAAGTTCCCCTTTCCAAGCTGTAGGGCTGGCAGGGAATTTGGTCCCTTTGGCCACTTTAAACATAGAAAGTTGAGTCTCAGCTCAATTTCCCACCCCAGTGGCACCAACACGTCCCCAATGTCCCCAGTGGTTGCTTTTCCACTTGCCAAAAAAACCCTGGAAAACCATGTTGGACCAACACCCAACGAGTGCTCTGCACACAAAAACCTGCTGTCCAGGCTCGTGGTGGCCTCAAAACCAGCCCCAAACCAGCTGAATGACTGTCCCCAAGTGTCTCCAAGGTGATGTTTGTGTGACATCTGGGGAGCTCTGTGGTGGGTGGGACCTCACTCAACATGCTGGAATTCGGCACCTGAGAAAAGTTCTGCCTGGGGGGGAAAAAAGAGGGAGAAGTTTTTAGGCTTTGAAGTGAAAAAAGGCAAAGCTGGACCTGCAAGGGCTGGAGGGTCCAAAGGGAGCTTGGAAAGCTGGAAAAATGCCCCAAATCCAGAGGAACTGGGTTTTCCAGGAGCTCACCTTGTGCCCTCTTGCAGGGAAGTAAATCCAGCTGGGAAAGGGGGAATGTTTCCAGCTCATCTACCACATTCCCATGTTCCACGTTTCCAAGCAGAGCAGGATCCGGGTGGGAAGGGAGGGAGATGGGAGGGAAAGGTCTCGAGTGGGAGGAGTGAGGACCAGCAGCTCGGAGGTGTTGGGCACCATCACTCATGTCTTCACTTCCACCACAAACTTCCCTGGGGAGCGCGGGGTGGGATGCCGGGTAAGCAAAGGAGGAGAGAAATAAGGACAGGGAAGAGAGAGGGACCAAAGAAGATCTCCAGTCCTTGGATCCTGTGCTGGCGTTGCCCGGGGAGGGGCCAGGGCTGGGACGGGGAGACAAGGGAAGGAAGGAGAAGGAAAGGGAGGAGGAACGCCCAGCGGGTTGGGGGGGATTGTGCCCCTGAACCCCCCAGGTGAGACCCCCCTCACAGCTGCTCCAGCCCCGGGGGCAACAGCGGGAGCCCCTCTCTTCTGGAGCCGGGCTGGGAAAGCTGGGAATGTTCCCCTGGAGAAGAGAAGGCTCCAGGGACACCTGAGAGCCCCTTCCAGAGCCTAAAGGGGCTCCAGGAGAGCTGGAGAGG
>JAWWLT010000351.1:0-13532 GCA_035040995.1 Premnoplex brunnescens
AGTGTCCAAGGCCAGGTTGGAGCACCCTGGGCTGGTGGGAGGTGTCCCTGCCCATGGCAGGGGGTGGGATGGGATGGTCTTTGGGGTCCCTTCCAACCCAAACCTTTCTGTGTTGTTTTAGCTTTGAAAAATTGAGAATATCAGACAACAACTGTATCGTTACTCCGCTTTTCTCCATGAATTTTAGTGCCAAACTCCACCCCTGGGTGTGTTTTTCCCGAGTGTTTGCAGGACTTACCCAGCAATGTCACAGCCTTGGGGTATTCCCTTCATGTGTTGGAGTCTGGAAAGACCTGAGTGCTGGCAGGAAGACTCTGCATCCTTTTATTGGAGTTGGGAGCAGCTCTCCAAGCACTGACTCCTTACAGAGTGCTCAGGGATGATCCTTTGCACTGGATACAAACCCCTTAAGCTGCTCCCCTGGCTCAGGGTTGCCTTTGGGTTGGTCTCATAAAATGAGATAATTTCTTAGTGTTTGTACAGCATTTAGTGACCTGAATTGTCATGCTGCCCAGCTTGAGGAAGAGGTGGCTTTATGTGAATAGTATGAAGCTAAATTTGTCTTGTTTTCCCCAAACTGCTGCTGGCTGCTGCAGTTTTATCTAGTCACTGCTACAGGGCACTAATTGCTTTGGGAATGACCCTTTTCCTCCTTTAATGCCATTTCCTTCACGGCTTTTGGAAGGAATCCTTCCACATCTCCACATAATCCCCTCCTCTGCTTTTTGGGTTTACTTTTGGTGACTTAAGAAGAGCCTTCCCCTCAGCACATGGGAGGAAAACACCCAAAAGCCAGGATAGAATGTTGTTAACAATATTCTGGGATTTGGGGACTGTCCTGTGCAGGACTTGGACCTGATCCCTGTGGGTCCCTTCCAGCTCAGGATATTCCATGATTCTGAGGCAAATCTGGAGTACAGAATGCCATTGGAATTGCAAAACCAGGGACCTCAGAAGTCTGACAACAGCTCTTTCTTGTACCTTTGGCCGCTTGAGTTTGATTTAGTGTTTAATTAATTGATCACACGTCCTGGTTTTGTGGAGCCCTCAGAGAGGAGCCTGCCACGGTGTGTTATCCCCCCAGGAATTCCTGATGCCTGTCCTTTTTCCTTGGAGCATCCCTCTGTTTTGCAAAGCTTCCTGCTGCAGTTTGGGCAGACTTGGGAGAGCCAGGATATGAGTGGAGGTGCCGAGTCCCTCTCACCAAGTGAGACTGCTCCAAAGCGGGGAAAATAATTCATCTCCACGTTAATTTGTCATTTTTGGTGAGGGTCCTGTTGGCCAAAACCTTCCTAGGAAAGGTGATGGTGAGAGCACAGGAATTTTAACACGGGGGAGAGCTGGGAAGTCACTTTGGAATCATAACTGTGAGCCCCTCCCAGAACACTTGGAGAGGAAATGCTGCCATGTGTGTGGGCATTCACTGATCCCAGTTTCTCCTGGAGAGGTGGGAGCTCTTCCCTGTGTGGGTGTGGGTGGCACAGGGACATCCCTGGGTGCCCTGGAGTGTCCACAGTGCCACAGGGATAGTGCAGAGCCCGCATTGCTCTGGGAAGAAATGGGAACAAGTGTCTTGCTGGGACATGGTTTGTATGAAACATCCATTAAGGTCAAAGGCAAAGTTTCCTCTTGGCTTTTCTGAGGTGTTGGAGGAGATCATAAAAATGCTCCCTGTGATTAGAGACAGCAGGGAGAGCTGAAACTAATTCCATTGTCATTATGGAGTGGGATTTGCTTCAGCATTCCATGTTTGCCCAGATTCTGGGCAGGGGGATCCTCACCCCCTGCTGCACAAGCCAGGAGCAGCCCTGTCCCCCTGCATTCCCCCCTGGGAAGTGATCTCTTTGCCAGGAGAAAAGGGGGAAAAGGTGGGGTTTTTTTCCCAGCTGTGCTTCCCTCAACCCTCTGGATGTTCTGCCTCAGGGGGACATCTCACCCTGCCTTCCTGCTGCAGGGGCAGCCAAAAGCAGGGAAGGTGCTCGGGGCTTGCCAGCTGGAATAAAGCAATTTATTGGGATAAAGCTCTGCTCATTCTTCCCATTCCAGTGGACACCAAAAAGGAGCTGCAAAGTCCATCTCTCAGCCCTCTCTTGTTTGGCATGGGCTGCTCCTGAAAGGCACAGAATTTCTGGAGCTCCCTTTTCCCATGTGCAGGGAGCTTTAGTGGCAAAAGAGGGGTTATTTGGGGCAAAATACATCTTTAAGGGGTGCTGGAGGGTTTTTTTGGGGGGATTATTTTTTGCTTTTCTTCACAATCGAGGCCAAATAATGCGTTAAAAATACTTTTAAAGCCCTTGCCTTTATTTTGTGCCAGTTGCTTCTCCTTTGGAAATATTGGAAGTGTTATTTGGCACTTTGGTGGCCAGAGCTGTTGTTCAGAGGAGGGAAATTTGGCAGGAAATAAGCCCAGCTGGTCCTCAGAGATCAGAGGGGCTGGGGCAGCTGAGCTGGACTTCTCACTGCAGCCCGTTCAGTCCTGCAGAATCACAGGCTCGTGGAATGGGTTGGGTTGGGAGATCATCTTAGTCATGGGCTCATGGAATGGGTTGGGAGATTGTCTTGGTCATGGACTCGTGGATTGGGTTGGGTTGGGAGATCATCTTAAGGAGGGAATGGTTTGGGTTGGGAGATCATCTTAGTCATGGACTCGTGGAATGGGTTGGGACATCATCTTAGTTGTGGGCTCGTGCAATGGTTTGGGTTGGGAGATCATCTTAAGCATGGACTGGTTTGGGTTCGGAGATCATCTTAAACATAGAATGGTTTGGGTTGGGAGATCATCTTAAGCATGGAATGGTTTGGGTTGGGAGATCATCTTAAGCATGGAATGGTTTGGGTTGGGAGATCATCTTAGTCGTGGGCTCATGGACTGGTTTGGGTTGGGAGATCATCTTAAGCATAGAATGGCTTGGGTTGGAAGGGACCTTCAAACTCACCCCACTCCACACCCTGCCATGGGCAGGGACACTTTCCACTAGCCCTGGTTGCTCCAAGCCTTGGACACTTCCATGGGTGGGGGTCTGGTTGTGTTCCCTCAGAACTCCCACCGTCCCAGGTTCGGGAATTGTGCCGTTGGTGATGGAACAGGAATGCACCTTGGGAATTGCTGCTGCTAACAGGGCCCTGATAATACTGTGTTAAGCCAGGCAGTGAGAAGCCCACGTAGAAGCTGCCCAAGAAGGAATCCCTGCCTGGGAGGAGGGAGAGGAGAGGCCTGTCAGATGTCTCCAGGGGTTTTGGGTGTTCCTCCTCACCAGGCTGACCTTCTACCCAAGCCAAGCTCCCTCTGCTCCTCCTGTTTTGTGGGCAGCACCATCTGGGGTAAGACTTGGGTAATCCAGAAATACCTGCCCTAGCATTGGCTTCATTAAGGTTATCAGCACCTGCAGGGTGTGAGTTTTAATATTTAAATGGCTTTTAATCAGGCAAAACTTACTTTTTGGCCACGGTGTCCTTCCAAGTGTCAGTCATAAGACTTTGTTCGGTTCTTCAGAGCCAAAACAGGACCATCCTGTCCCCTCAGGAGCTCCTTTGGGCAGCTCAGCCTTTCTGGTTGTCATCCCCCAGGATACGTTCTGGGTGCCCCAGAAGTTTGGGTATCAGCAAAAATTCCTTCCCTGGAAGGGCAGTTCGGGCACTGGAACAGGCTGGGCAGGTGGAGCCACCAGCCCTGGAGGTGTCCAAGCACCACGGGGATGTGGCACTTGGGGACATGGGGCAGTGCTGGGTCTCAGGGGGCTTTACCCACCTGAAGGACTCTGTGATTCCAGAACGTGGCAGGGCTTTCTCCAGCCTGAGCAGCCACCTGGAATTTAAAGCCTCGAAGGAAACCCCGGGAATGTTATTGCTCCTTAAAAACCTCCTGCAATGAGCATTTTTATGGAGTGGATTGATGTGCTCTGGTGGCAGCTGCCCATATAATTCCCTTGGAGGGAGAGCAGTGTAGGTAAGAAATCTTGATTAAAAATACAGAGTGAGATGATTTTCAGCTCCTGCTTTTCAATTCCCAGGCATTTCAGTAAGTGCCTCGATGCTTCATCGTGCCATAAAAATTTACAGCATTTAGCACCGTGTTCTGTTGTAACAACGTGATTTGTGCTCCCCCCTAAATGAAAGGAGCAATTTATTCCATGTGGGAAGGGGAAAAGCAAACAAACAACCACATGGAACAAACCAACACATTAGAGGCTGAAAATCATCTTTTTATGGCCTTACAGTGGGGTGGAATGGCTCGTGGACAGCCCTGTCCTGCAGTTGGCTCAGCATCTCCAAGGCAAACTGCAGAGCTTCCCAAAGGGGAAAATAAGGGGGGGAAAATCCCCAAACACAATTGCTCACTGAATAGTTCCCAAGATGAATCCCAGCTTTAATATTCCACCATATGGTCGAATTAAAGGCAGAAATCATGTTCGAAGCAACAAGGAAACCTTCACCTCCTTGCCAACGTCCTTCTAGAAATGTCTGGCTTTGATGTCACCCAGAGAGAGGGTTATTTAGGCAGATGTGGAGTTTTGCTGCCTCCGTTTAAAGCCTTTGCTGGTTATTCTGGTGGGGGAATTTGGGGGAATCCATTTCTCTCTCACATGATAAAGGTAAAAGGTGCCAGCACAGCTGGTTCCTTGCAGTTTTGTTAACCAAAAAATACCTCCTATGAACGGTTTAAAGCTATAAATAGCAGGATTTTGATGGAGAAATTCTGTTTATAAACATGTTGCCCCTAAAGCAATACATTTCCAACCCCCAAAAGTGCTGCAAACCTCATTTCCCACCTTTGTTTCTGCTGCAAGAGGTGGGTTTGTGCCTCAGGGTCATCACTGGTCCCAGTGTGGCTCCTTGGCAAACATCTCTCTGTTTCCCCCACTGGAGAGCCCTAATTATCCCCATGCTCTAATGACATCAACCCGATTTCACAAGTCCCCAGGATCCCCATCTTGGTGGCATCAGCAAAGTCTGTCAGCTTATCCAAGGTTTTTACACTCCTGGGGGTGTTAATTCCAGGCAATCTGCTGCTGTGGGGACAGCACTGGGAAAAAAACCACGTCAAAAATCAGCTTTTGTGCCTGTGTATGGCAGGGAAGCAGGATGTGGTGGGCCTGGGGTGGAATGGGATGGTCTTGAGGGTGCCTTCCAACCCCAGCCAACCTGGGAGTCTGGGATAGGAGCTCAGAAACCTCCCAGAAAAACAGAATTGCCTGAAATGCCAGTGTAGTGGTGTTGGCCATCTTCTTCTGGGTTGAGGAATGGGCTCCTCAAAGTCCTGCCTTCTAAAAACACTTAAAACGAAAGTCTTGGCAAGGGTTGACCTTCTAAGGCCCTTCTGCTGACGTTTATCCCTTCAAAACAAAGCCCCAAAAATTAGGATTTACATTCCAAACAGCTCGAGGCAGTTGTGCTGATTTGGAATATTTTGAAATCTCCATCAGTTCCTGAAGTTAAATGGCTTTTTTTTGGGTACACTGGGGAGTGCTGATGCTTAATTCCAGTGAGGGTGGGAAAATGAGGAGAAGAAATATGTCTGGGGAGGAAAAAGGAGAAAACACTGTGTAAAACCCTCCTTATTTTGGAGCCAGCCCTAAGTGACACCCCTGTATCCCAGAGCAGCCCGAGAGCCACAGCCTGGGAACTCCCAGGGGTGAATTCCACCCTAACTTCCAACAGGGATCCAGGGGAATTTCTGGGAGGGAGAAGGTGATGCTCCAAAGATGCTGGAAGTGCCACCCAGGCCCAGCAACAAATCCCATTTGTATTCCCCATTTTTCCACGGCCTGGGATGAAGACATGATTGCTGCTTGGCAGGATTGCTCTGCCAAGGCAGGAAAGGTCATTTTTAACACCTTTTTAACAGCAGAATGCTTTGGGGCACCGTGATGTTCTTTATGGTGCAATATTTCAGTGCTTTGGACACTTCCCTGTGTTTCCCCAGAAGGGATTTTCCAGCAGGGCTGGGGAGTTGCTGCTCCAAGGATCCCCTTTTCCCAGGAGCCACAGATGAGTCCCCCTTCCTTAAGTCACTCCAAGCGTGGCTTGTTTTGCCCGAAGGCAAAATACTCCATCCTTTTAATAAGAGCTTATTATTACATTGGGGTGTTTATAAAAATGCAAAGGCGAGAGAAAGCTTTAAAAGCAATTACTGGGGACGTTTTTGTTGCTATAACGACGAGATGCAGCCCTTGATGAGCCCTCAGTTCTTAATGTTGTTAAAAAGTTTCATTGCCATGGTGACAGGATGCAGGGTTTTTTTCCCCTTTTCCAGTGACTGAGACTTTGGCTTTTCACCCTGTTTTTTAAGGAGCAGCCTGGGTGGGTTTTTTGGAGCAGGGAATATTCCCTGTCCATGGGTAGGCAGTGGGGTCAGTGGAGTGTGTGGGAATGGAGCTGTTTATCTCTCTGTCTTGCCTTGGGTGGGAAATTTGGCTTTTTCAAAAGTGCCAGGAACACAGAAACTTCTGGGAGTCTTGGAGAAAAAAAGACCTTTATCCTTGAAGATGCTCTTTAAACTGAAAGGTGGGATATTGGGATATTGGGAAGGAATTCCTGGCTGCCCCTGGATCCCTGGGAGTGTCCAAGGCCAGGTTGGAGCACCCTGGGCTGGTGGGAGATGTCCCTGCCCATGGCAGGGGTGGCACTGGGTGGTTTTAAGGTCCCCTCCAACCCAAACCATTCTGGAATTCTGTTCAGATCCTTATGCCAATAATCCAGCATTAAATTTGGGCCCTGTTTTCCCCTACAAAGTCCCTCTGTGTGTCTGCCAAACGCTGTGCTTCTGGAAGAAGGGCAGGGAATGAGTGGAGAGGGATGAAAATGAAAGGAATTGCCCCTTCCCTGCCCCAGTGTTCATCTGCAGAGCAGCATCTGGATTAAAGAACCAAACCCCAGCCCTGAAATGTTGGGGCTGATGGTCCTCATTTGCTCTGTCCTGTGCAGAGCCCCCCTCTCTGCTCCCCCTGCCCACCCAGGGCTTTGCAAAAGGGCACCTCACCTGGCTGGGCTCAGAAGCCAAAATTAGGCTGGTTTTATTTTTTTTTGGGGGGGTGAGTTGGCCAAAATCAAAGCAGAATTTCTCCCGAAGTCAAATTTCCAAAGTCCCAGCCCCAGCTTGACCAAAATTTAGCTGGCAGAGCAAGAAGGAAAGCAGCCAAGTAAGAGCCTTCCTCCTGTGTCCTCTCCCTCTCAGCTCTGGGGTTGTGATACCATTTGCTGCTATAAATTATACCCCAAAATAGCAGAGCTCTCTCTATTTGCAGCTGGATGGATTCTGGCCCTCAGATGATTTCTTTTTTTGGCTTCATCAAGTCCTCCTCAGCTGTTTTGCAGTTTCCTCGCAGAGTCTCTTTTGGAGATTTACTGCAGAGTGCAAATTATTTGGGGCATTTCTGGTTTTGGCATTTCCTCTCCAGCTTCGCTGCAGGAGCTGTTTGCAAGCAAACAGTTGTCCCTGTGTAAATTCTGCTGTGTTTCCTCAGTAGTAAAATATTTTACCTCTATCTGCAGCTTGTCTTGCATTTCAGCCTGGCTGCTTCTCAGGTGGTTCTGGGTGCAAACAAGGCATCTCACAGTTTTCATTCTCGCTTTCTCTCCCCTGCTGGCTGCACTTCAGCCCTCCCAAATTGCAATCTAAAAGCTTCCTGGCCACGGTAGGAGGTGGAGAGCAGGGATGGAGCAAGGAGGGTGTGATGGGCAGCAGTGGATTGCTGTGTGGAATCCCAGGAGCTTTGCCCAGAGGTGCAGTTTGTTCCTTCTGCAGTCGAGCTGATGTTCTATTTAATAACTCCAGTGCAAAGGTCAGTCCTCCAGGGAATGCTTTTCCATGATAACCTTTAGCTGCTCTTCCTTGTAGATCTGTACCCAAACCCACCAGTGTTGGGTCCAAACCTCTGGTCCTGCTCAGGGTGGGGAAACTGTGGCTTCCTGAGCACAAAGGGAAGGTCACTGTGATTGAAATTCCTTCTCCCCTTGGGGGGTTTCTCTGAGCTCACGTGGGGAAGTGGGAAACTCTGGATTTTCCTTGCCGTGTGAAAAAATCCCACCCAGATTTGCCAAGGGGTCGGGATGCTGAACAGATAATTTGGTAATGAGTTTTACAGGAGGAGTTCCCACTCTGTTTGGTTCACAGCAGGCAGAGCCACTCGAAAAGTTCTGGTCTGCTTCTTCAAGGCACTTCAAAACTCTCTTCAAGTTGCACTTGGAGCTCAGGGCGGGCTCTGCTGCCAGGGAAGAGCTGGAAGGACAGGAGGAAACAGCCTCAGTCTGTGCCAGGGCGGGTTCCATTGGATATTTGGGAGAATTTCTCCATGGAAAGGGTGCTCAGGCCTTGGCACGGGCTGGGGGATGGTTGGACTCTGGTCCTGAAGGTGTTTAATTGCCAAAAATTCCCCAAATTCCCTCCTCCTGTGTCACGGGGCAGCAACCCACTTTTCCAGGATCTAAAGTGTCTCCTACCTGGAATTCCTACCTGGAGACAGAGGAAAATAAGGGAAGAGTCAGTGGGAATTCTGTGGTGAGGGGAGATGGGAGTGATGAACTCCTGGCTGTGATGGCCCTGCAGGAGAAGGGATGTGACAGTGCCAGGGGCTCTGGAGAAGGGAAACACATCCCTGCTCGGAGATTCCATCGCAGAAAACACAGGACCTTGACGTGACAAAGGGGTTTTCCCCCCAAAAAACAGTGTCATGGGGTGAGATCAAAGGCGTGCAGAGCTTTGGGAACCATTCCATGGGAATCCTGGGAAGGCCTGGAGTTAATCCAGGGAAATATCAGGGCACCACATCCCCATCCTGCCCCTGATGGGGGGTGGCAAATCCCCCTCCCCTCTGGGAGCTGGGGCTTGTTTCTGGTTCTGGAACTGTGGGACCTTCGTGCTGATGTTCATCCCCTCTCCAGGGATCAGTTTGTATCTTTAGGTAGTTTAGATGTTTAGAGAGACCATATAAACCCCAGAGGGGAAGCCTGGCCAGGTACCATTGGTGAAGCAAACCCTTCCAGGTGGCAGAGCTGCCCTTCCTTGCAGCTCCCTGCTGGCTCTGGGGTCGTCCTGCCTGGACAATAATCCAGAGCACGTTTAGGAATTGAGAAGCAACAATCTCTGTGGACCCTTGGAGTGGCATTTGAGGCTCATTCGAAGGCTGGGGGGTTTTCTCAGGGCTGCTGTACAGGAGCATGTTGATTTTAATTGCGTTTAGCTTTGATTACAAACCCCAGTAAATCACCAAGAAAGGGTCACGTCGTTCCATTGGGGCCTCAGGCTGTTTTGCTTTTCACAGTGGGTGTTTGAGGTGGAAATCTGGTTCTGAAAGTGGAATAGTGCCAGGGGAAAAGGAAGGCAAACTGGCACAGTTTGTGACCAAAAAAAATGATAAATCAGGGCAAATTCCAAAATTACACTTTTCTTATTGTTATTTTTTTTTAAATATTAGAATTTAGTGTGAAATAAAAGCAGGTTTGACCCATGTCCAGGTCACTGGTCTCCTGGTGATATTGTATATCCCTTGAGTGAATGAAACCCCAGTGAAGGAAGATGCTGAAACTAGTCCCAATATATATGTATATATTCCTAAATTCTCTTCCCAAAATATTTCTGATCTAATGTTAAAATAGCTGTTAGTTGGGGTTTTTTTAAATGCCATCACAAAAATCTTACAGAACCCTTCCTGGTACCAAAAATACAACAAATCCTCTATTTTATCTATAAAGAATAATTCCTTTTGTCTCCTCTCTGACTTCCTTGCATCCCTTTATCTCCCTCTCTCTCTGGAAGAGCTGGCTCTTCCAAAGATCTTGGATTTGGCCACGGCATTCCCATGCTAACCAATCTGCTGCCTCCAAAAGAGTCTGGGAATCCCACTGGCATCTCATCCTATAAAAGCCAAGAGCTGCCCTGATGCACCTGGGCATGGAGGGACTATGAAAGGCTTTGCCTGCAGCTTTTAGATACTCCAGGGCATTCCTTGATCCCCAAAGGCAGATTTGGGCAAGGATAGGGGGATACTGGGAAGGAATTCCTGGCTGTGAAGGTGGCACAGGTTGGGCAGAGAAGCTGTGGCTGCCCCTGGCTCCCTGGAAGTGTCCAAGGCCAGGTTGGAGCCACCTGGGCTATGGAAGGTGTCCCTGCCCAGGGCAGGAGGTGGCACTGGGTGATCCCAAGGGTTCCTTCCACCCCAAACCCTTCTGGGATCCTGGCCAGGTTGGGGCACCGCTGTGGTGTCACCTCTGCCATGACCCAGTGGCCTTCTGGAAATCCCAGCCAGGGCTTTGAAGGGTCTTCCCAAGCACAGAACACCCATCCTGGAGCCTGCCAGCAGCTCTTGGAAGGTCTGGAGGTGCTGCCTTTGCTGCCAGGGGTGTGAAGGAGACAGAGCTGGTCGGTCACGGGTGGTGTTGCTGCACCCTGAGGATGGGCATCTTCTGCCATCCACATCCTGGAGCTTTGGGTGTTGTTTTCCCACCAAAATCCCAGAGAATCATGGAATATGCTGAGTTGGAAGGGTCCCATCAGGATCATCGAGTCCATGTGTAGCATTTTCCCCAAATCCCAGGCAAAATGCAGCGTTTTCCTCAAATCCAAGGCCAAGATGCCCCGGGAGCTCTCAAATGTATCAACATCAAGTGCTGATTCTGTCCCAGGATATTCACTGATGGCTTTAGGATGCAGAGCAGGAACGTGCAGAGCACTGTCATCTCTTTTCTCTGCTGCACCAGTTGAATCTTTCAGAATTCCTGACACCAAATCCTGCCTGGAGTGTGTGTCCATCCCTGTGGCAAAGCCTAGCCTCGGAGCAGCCGGGAACTCCTCTGCAGGACAGGGGGCATCCTCTTCCCAACTCCCTCCTTCTTCCAGGGGCTCCCTGAGCTGGGATCCTGCCCAGCAAAGGCACACCTGGTCACACAACAGCAAGGACTTGATGGAGGAAGGTTTGCAGAGGAGAGAGAAAGGGAGGATCAGTTTTTTGGAAGGCAACATGGATTAGTGCTCTCCAGAGGGAAGAGGAATTTGGATGCTCGTGGCATATGAAGCTTAAATTACTAAGAGAATTATGACTTCTGTGTGTCTCTGGATCGGTTGGGGGGTGAGGAGTGATCTCCTCCCACGTGGGCTGGAAGTTCCACGTTAATTTAAGTGCTTTTGGGCAGGGAGATGTTCAGTGGAGGGACAATGAGGAACTGAGACAGCAGAGCAGCTCTTTGGCATCGCTGCTGCTCCAAATCCACCCAACTGTGTTTACCTTTAGTCTTTGCAGGGCTTAATGTGTTTGGGGGGTTTTACAAGTAAGATTCCCACTAATCCGGAGCCTTTAGGAATTAATTTCTTTCAGTGCAGGGTGTTAATGACTCCAGTTAGGGTGGGATCCCAGAATCCCAGCGTGGTTTGGGTTGGAAAGGACCTCAAAGCTCGTCCCATCCCACCCCCTGCCCTGGGCAGGGACACCTCCCACCAGCCCAGGGTGCTCCAAGCCCTGTCCAGGTTTGGAATTCTGGTGGTTTGCAGGGGCAGAGTTAAATGAATGGATTGGATTCGTCCAGCTGTGCTTCATCCTCCATCTGAGGATCCTGGGAAAGCCTCAATCCCCCAGTGGGTGTTGTTACAATCCTTTGGGAAGGGCAAAGACACAGGGAGAACAGTCAGTGGGAGTGACACTAATCCTGCATCACTGAGCCAAAGCTTGGAGAAACCCAACTGCTGACCTGGAAAACAGGCTCAGATTCAGAAATGCCAAGTGTGAGTGGTGTCCTAAAAGCCCAGGGGGAGGAAAATTGGGATATTTGATGGCAGGACAAACAGATTAGTTTGGATTCCTTTTGATGTGTCTGAACAATAAAGGGATGAGCCTTGCTGGGGTGACATGGGGGGAAGAGCATCCACAGACCTGGGAATTGATACCCAGAGGGCTGCTCAGAAATGTCTTTGTGATCTGTGCAAGTGACAGGGAGGGGACAGTGCTGGACAAAGTTATTTATTGACTGCAGTCAGGAAAACCCGACTTTTGGAGTCACTGCCAGGTTTATTTACAGGGCTGGGGGTGACCTGCCCTTTGAAAGTGTGGGATGGTTGGTGTTAAAGGATCAGATCCTCAGGAAGGAACTAGGGGGAGGCTTTGGCATCCATTAAAAACCCTCTTAAACAGAACTGGAGGAAAGTAGGTTGAAAAGTAAAATAAATGTAAGAAGGTGCCCAAACTCATTGCTGCAGTTTCGGTCGTGCCTTCCCCTGGAGAATAAGGGAAGGTGTAAATGTTAATTACTTGGTAGCTCCTCATTTAGTTGCCTATGGAACACTGATTTCTTCCTGAAAATAAGAGTGCTATATAGTTGATTATTAATGATTTTTTTTGCTATCATTTTGCAGTAAATGGTTTCTGGTGGCTGAGGTTTTGAACGTGAAAGGGCTGGTTTGGGGGATTTGTCAGGGCTGTTTCAGGACAGAGGCAGAGCACGTGCTCTGCTTTAAAGGAGTCTGTGGCACTATTGCATTACTGGTCCCATTTAAGCAAATAAAATCAGGGAAATTCAGAATTAAGGTGATTGTTGAAACTGGTGGGTTTGCTTTCCCAGCTCCTAGAGGAGGACATGAGCCCTGAGCTTTGCTGCTTTGGCCAGCTGCTCAGAATGCCAAGATTTGGTGCAAATGTACCCATGCTTTCTCTGTACACATATACAAATGTATAGCTGTATGGATAGATCAATAATACATATATTTCTGTTCCAAAGCCAGGCTGGAGGGGGCTCTGCTCTGCTGGAAGGTGTCCCTGCCCATGGCACTGGATGGCCAAGTCGTGCTGCTGTGTTGTATTTCCCATTTCAGGTGCAAATGCACTCGGGCAGGGGAAGAACTGGATTTATAGATTACAAATACAGGCATGAACTGCCTTTAATAATCCCTCATTCAAAGCCAGGGGTCCTTGAACTCAGTATTTCCTGGTGTGGAGAACATGCTGAGGTTGGGAGTGCCCCACATCTACCCCCATGGTTAAAACTGGTGCATATTATACATCAGACACTGGGAAATACTCAAATTAAAGCCCTCTCTTTGCACAGAACCTTCCACCTGAAGGAAAGAGAAAAAAGCTGAGCAGCAGCAGCTTTAGCCTTAAAATGAATCCTGTGGACATGCCCAACAAATAATATGGATTATAATAATACTAATCATTTGCATTGGAATAGAAAAATTGAAAATAACTAATAATTGAGCCCTCACATCAGGGACTCCAGACTGGCACTGAGGTCCTCAGGGCTGAGTCTGAATATTCTCCAGCTCAGCTGAGCTCAGAAAGCACCAAGAGATGCTGAGGACAACACAGGATTGTGGCCTTGGAGTGACCACCTTTTCCAAGGTGGTCCTTTGGGTTTATTGATCACGGGATCCCAGATGGTTTGGGTTGGGGGGGACCTCAAAGCCCATCCAGTGTCACCCCCTGCCATGGGCAGGGACACCTCCCACCAGCCCAGGGTGCTCCAAGCCCTGTCCAACCTGGTCTTGGACACTCCCAGGGATCCAGGGGCAGCCACAGCTTCTCTGCCCAACCTGTGCCAGGGCCTGC
>JAWWLT010000352.1:0-13437 GCA_035040995.1 Premnoplex brunnescens
CCCCCCCCCCCCCCCCCCCCCCCCCCCCCCCCCCCCCCCCCCCCCCCCCCCCCCCCCCCCCCCCCCCCCCCACAGAGTGAGACATGAAGGGGCACACAGGGCACAGTCCAGATTTCCAGGGCTGGAAAGCAACTTGTGCTCCACTCCAGGTCTGCACTGAAGGATGGGGATGGGGATGGCATGGGGACAGTGACAGGGACAGGGATGCAGCCCTTGGTGGGGGCAACCTGGGCAGCCCCTCCTCCCCCAGAGCACAGCAGCACCCCCAAAGCCCCGCTCCAAGTGAGGTGCACATTCCCAGTTCTCCTTCCCTATGGGATACTGCAGACGTTCCTGAACCCTCCCCAGGCTCAGGGAGCTGCAGAGCCAGGGCAGGATGTGACATATCCCAGGGCCAGGCTGGGACCAGCACCTGGAGGGTCCCCAACACCCCCACCACGGGGAGACAGGCTCATGGAGGCTGTAAATCCCTCGGTTTCCTGGTGGCACATCCCCACAGAGCCGAGTTAATCATTGCCCAGACCGAAACCACGTGATGTGGCCGGGTAGTGTCCCCTGGCAGTGTCCCCTGGCAGTGTCCCCTGGCAGTGTCCCCTGGCAGTGTCCCCTGGCAGTGTCCCCTGGCAGTGTCCCCTGGCAGTGTCCCCATGGCAGTGTCCCATGGCCGGTGCCCCCGGAGAGCAAAGGGGCCAGGACCTGGCACTCCAGCACAGAGCCCCGGGCACCGAGCCCATCAGATCCCACCCTGTTTGTCTTTCAGGGAGTTTGAGACCAGTTTGCCGAGTTTGGCATGCTGGGAAAAGCTTTGTGGGGCCGGGGAATGGCGAGGGCTGGGAAAACACGGGGTGACAGGGAGGGACACAGCGAGTGCCGGGCACGGTGTCGCTCCAGGGGTGATAACAGGGTGTGCAAACACACCAGGACTGGGCACTGGGGTGCCAGGCTGGGCAAGGGGAAGGGTCCCCACACCCTCTCTGTGCTCACCCCAGCACATCCCAACCCACCCCTGCCTTGGGAATGTCTGGACCCGCTGGCACAGGGCAGGCAGGGAGGAAGCTCACAGGGAGTCCCCCCCTCCTCTCAGCACCCCCAGCCCACCTCAGACTCACCCACTCCTCCACGTTGGGCCCCTCCTGGACCACCGGCACCTTGTCCCAGTAGATATTTGGTTTTCCATATTTCCAGATCTTGCTCCGCGTCTTGTGGGCGAAGAAGCAGATGAGGCAGAGGAGGATGACGATGAGGAATCCACAGACAATGGCCACAGCCTGGAGGGGAGGAAGGAGGGGGTTCTCACGGTGGGGGTCATGGGGGGTGGGTACCCTGCATCTCCCTGGGATGAGCAGGACTTGCTCAGATCATCCCAAAATCCTCCTGAGGTTGGACTCCCACCATGGCGGGGGGAAAGGTCCCCCCATCCCAGGGTGGAGCCTATCAGGAGTTCCAGAGATTTAGGGGCCATGTCAAGCGATGGAGGGTGGTTTATTTTCCCACGGGGACAGGAAAAGTTTGGGAACTGGGAAGCAGCATGGAGCTGGAACCCTCCAGCACCTCCACACAGCACCCTCACCACACCAGCGACTCTGCCACGTGCCAGCTCCCACACCAGGGATCCCAAATGGCTCCCATGAGCCAGATCCCTGCAGCCACACAGAAACCGGGATGGATCAGGCTCTGTTTGGCCTTGGCAGGAGCAGGAGCAGCCGGGGCCCGGCTCAGGAATGTGGCACAGCCGGCATGGCCGGATGGGAACCGGCAGCGCCGGTCCCTGCACAAGTGCCACCAGCACCACCAGCAGGAACCCCGGGGCTGGGGATGGGGGTTGAGGGCTCTGGCTGCCCCAAGGACCCCTTAGGGTCCCAAGCCAGGCTGGTGGCACCAGCAGTGCCCAGCTGGCACCCTGACCCGCCCCTCTTCCAGCACCGCAGTGTCCTGGCCCTGCTCTGACACTTTTACAGCCAGAGAGACCAAAGTTCCAGAAACTGGGTCTGTGCCCTCCCCGAAACTCCCCGGCGCAGGCAGATGGATCATCCCAGTTCCTCCTGTATCCCTGGATTGCCCCAGCTCTGCTCCCATATCCCTGGATTGCCCCAGTTCCTCCCACAGCCCCGGATCACCCCAATTCCCTCCCTGTAGTCTCAGCTCATCCTGGTTCCTCCCACAGCCCTGGATCACCCAAATTCCTCCCACAGCCCTGGATAATCCCAATTCCTCCCACGTTCCCGGATCACCAAAATTTCTTCTGCAGCCCCAGCTCATCCTGGTTTCCCCCACAGCCCCAGCTCAGCCAGATTCCTCCCAAAGTCCTGGACAACCCTGATTCCTCCTGCAATCCCAGCTCATTCTGGTTCCTTCACAGCCCTGGATCACCCCGATTCCTTCCACCACCCCAGAATACTCCCTTTCCTCCCAAAGCCCTGGATCACTCTGATCTCTCCCACAGGCCTGGATCATCCCCCATTCCTCCCACAGCCCCAGCTCATCCTGGTTACCTCTGCAGCCTCAGCTCATCCCGGTTCCCTCTGCAGCCTCAGCTCATCCCAGCTCCTCCCACAGCCCTGGATCACTTGCCCAAGTTGCTCCTACACCCTCAGATCATCCCAGTTCCTCCCACTGCCCAGGATCACCCCAAACTCACTAAGGACAGAGGGAAAACCCCAAGGGCAGGACAGGGACCGAGGGCAGGACGGAGACCGAGGGCAGGGCACGTGGTCACTGCCACTCTCCCCCCGTTGGACGCAGCACAACGGGGTTCGTGCCCAAAGCACGGGGGTCCAGCCAGAGCCGGGGGTTCCCCCTCACCTCCTGGGGGTCCACGGTGCAGTAGTGGTAGAGGTACTGGTTGAGGTAGGTGCTGCCACTGTAGATCTGGTTACACATGGTCAGCAAGGGGTTGTAGTAGTACGAGCCGGTCATCTGCGCCTGGGGGTTGACGCCCACGACGTAGACGATGGAGGCGATGAGCATGACGAAGGCCAGCACGGCGCACACCACGATCACCACCAGGTAGAAGCGGCGGGAGCGGGAGCCGCTGGACTTGCTGATGCTGGCCACGAAGAGCCCCAGCTGGGCCAGGAAGCAGAGCACGGCCATGGCAATCATGAAGCCGTTGGCCGTCCGCGGGTTGGTGACACCACCGTAGTAGCCCCCGTACCCATACCCGTAGTTCATCCCACTGCCATAGTAGCCAGAGCCGTAGAAACCCCCCAAGCCGTTGCCGTAAAGCCCCCCAAATCCATAGCCGTATTCCCAGGCCAGGGTGGAGGCCACGCAGGCGAAGATGGCGATGCAGAGCAGGATGACCACGGCCTCCAGGATCCTCACCACGCCCGGTGGCGACGACCACTTGTAGAAGTGCTGTGGTGTGTCCTCGATGTAGTAGGAGCCCGGCGGAGGCGAGCGGGCACCGTAGTCGTAGCCGTAATCACCCGTGGGGGCACCGTAGCCCGTGGGGGGGCCGTAGCTGGTGGGAGGGCCATAACCAGTCGGGGGGCTGTCGTAGGACTTCTTGCTGAACATGGTGGTGGAGCCTGGAGGGGGGAGATGGACAGAAAGTGGGAGCTGGTTGAGCACCAGGAGGTGCCGGCCGGAACCGCCGCGTTTCCACCGCCCCGTGGGGACTTTGGTCCCCCCCTTTCGCGTGTCACCAGCACCGACAGCACCCGCCCAACGCCGCGGCACCGGAGTCACTGGTGGTTGTGGAGAAACTGAGGCACGGGGAGCAGGAGTGAGTCACAAGCAGCTCCCAGACTGTCACACCCCGGCCCTGCCCCACGCAGGGGACCCCGACACGCCGGGCTCGGCACTCCCCAGAATGTCCCAGACCCCCCCACCGCGGCCACCAGACACGTCCTGAACAAGTCGGGATTGTTTAAATTCTACTGAAAGCAGCAAAGCGCTTACCCGGGGCCCGCGCTCGCCCCGAGGGTGTCGCCGTAAGCAGATCTGGAGGATTAAAGAGAAAAATAATAATAGTAATAACACAGGGCACGTGAGCAACAGCCCCCAGAAAAGTGATGAATCGGTGCTTAAAAAGGTGGGTGCTCTCTCAGAATCCATGTGGGGACCCCCCCGTGCTGGTGCAGAGACCCCAGCCCGGAGCGGGGAGCAGCGCCAGGGAAACCTGAATCCCTGTGGGAAACCCAACCCGGGAACCAATTCTGGAGGTGCTCAGCGGCAGGATCGGACCCCCAGGGCGGGTGAGGGGGACCCCCTGACCCATAGCAACTATTGGGCACTGGCCCCCGGAGGTGCCCCCGTGGCTTTGGGGGTGCCCCTCCCCACTTCAAGGGTCCCAACAATTCCTGTTCATAAATCCCCGAACCTGCCCATCGCAGCCAGATTCACCCCCGGGCCACGATCTGACCCCCACGCCCCTCCTGGGGACCCGAGCGACCACCGGGACCCGGCAGCGACGGGGACCCTCCCCCCGAGCGGGACTGGGGGGGTTTCGGGCTCCCGGAGCGCTCACCAGAGCGCGGTGTCCCCCGGGGCCGGTGGGGAGGACACGGGAGGCGGGGGCCGGGGGTCCCTTCCCCGCTCCGGGGGCACCGGGCGGGCAGCGCGACCCCCGGGAGGAGCCACCGCTTCTCGGCTTCGGGAGCCCCGGCAGCGGTGGGGACGCCGGTACCTCTTTAAAATTCAGTGCCCGGTACCGGTGGGGACCCCGGTGCCAGTGGGGACCTCGGTACCGGTGGGGATCTCGGTACCTCTTTAGAATTCAGTGCCCGGTGCCGGCGGGGACCTTGGTACCGGTGGGGACCCCGGTACCGGTGGGGACCCCGGTACCTCTTTAGAATTCAGTGCCCGGTGCCGGTGGGGACCCCGGTACCTCTTTAGAACTCAGTGCCAGGTACCGGCGGGGACCCTGGTACCGGTGGGGACCCTGGCACCGAAGGGAAGCCCGACGGGGACCCCCTTTCCCTCCGGGGAAGGACGAAACTCCCCGTGCGCGGAGGGGAGCGGAGACCCCCGGTGAGCCCTCCCGCCCCGGGAGCCCCCTCTCCCCACGGTGCCGGTACCGGTGCCGGTACCGGTGTCGGTGGGTCCCGTCGGCGGGGAGCCACTCACCTGCCGCCACCTCCTCCGCTTTGTTCACCTTAAAATGGCAGCCGGGAGCGGCGGGAGGCGGCGGCGGCAGCGCTGCGGGACCGGCCCCGGGTCCCGCCCCCGGCAGGGGTGGGATGCGGGGGGAGCACCGGAGCCGCCCCCGGGGGAAGGGTGGGATGGGAGGCTGCGAGCGCCGGGATCCGCCCGAGGGGACGCGGAGAAATTGGGGGTGAAATAAGAGGGGCGGGGAAATTGTGTCCTGTGCTGAGGGTCCCAAGGGGTGCTGGGGTGGGATTTGGGCGCTCGCTGCCCCTGGACACTGTGGGTGCCCCAGGATGCGCATGAAGAGCCCCGCAAAAAAATACTGAGGCCCCCCCAAAAACCACCACCGCGTTTATTAAACCCACTTATTAAATTAAAGACACTTCTGCAGCTGCACCCCCTGCCCGGGGGGTGGTGGGGAGCTCCCCAATTCACAGGGGTGACGTGGGGACACAGTCACGGTCTGGGCACAGGCAGGACCCACCCAGCGCTCGGGGGTCCCGGGGCCACGAGATTCCACGAGGACCCCAAAATGAGGAGCCGGTAGGTTTGCTCCCCATACCCGCGTGGGTGCAATGGGTGGGTGGGCACTGGGTGACCCCTGCGGCATCGCCACTCCCTCCCCAGCCTTTGGGGGGCCCCGGGGGGGTCCCCGCTGTCCCGGTCGGGGCGCAGGCTCAGGAGCCACCGCCGCTGGGGCTGGTGACACGGTCGTACTCCTGGATCCGCGCCTTGAGGTGCGTCAGCTTCTTCTTCAGGTACTCACAGCGCTGCTGCTTCTCCAGCCAGGCTGAATCCTGCCGGGAATTGGCCTGCCAAGGCACCGGTGTCCTGTGATGCCCAGGGGACCTCCCCCAGGCTCCCCAAAACAGCTCCTGAGCCTCCCCGCTGCTCACCCTCCTCTTCCTCACGTACTCACGGCAGCTGTGGGTCACGTCCCGGAGCCCCGGAGGGGGTTCAGCCGTAATCAGGTGGCTGGAGGTGACAAATCTGGAGGGCTCAGGGGCACCCAGAATTCCTCCAGCACCTCCAGCGCTTCCAGGACCTGCGGCAAAACCCTCCCCCAGGGCGCAGCCGAGAAATTCCAACGCTCATTAATTTTCCAGGAGCTGCCGTGTGCCTTCGAGCGCTGCCGGTGCCACCGGAGCCTGGGGGGTCCACGTGTCTCCGCCCGCCCGCCCAACACCCGCTGCAGCCCCTCCAGGCTCACCCCTAATCCCTGCAGAGAACGCCCAGCTCATCCCACCCAGCCCCGCTCGCAGGATGGTGCCCAGTGCCCACGCAGGGACGCACCGTCCTTCCCGAGGGGGGACGAGTGGCACGGAGCTCCCGGTGCAGATCCGTATATTCGGCCAGCTGGTCCTGGAAGACGCCCTTGTACCCCTCCCGCTGCCGGGGGCTCCGGATCGCCGGGTACCTCCTGCACCCCCCAAAACCACGAGGCTCAGGTGCTGCCTTCACCACCGGGACCCCTCATGGTTGGGTCCCTGGGGGTCCGTGACACCCCCGTGTCCATCCCCATCCCCAAAGAGTCACTTACACCACGTAGTCGGCGATGGTGCGTGGGCGGGGTGATAATCCTGGGGGGACAGACCTGTCCCCCTTCTTCTCCTGCTCCTTGGCAGGACGGACCCTCCCCGGGGCTCCCCGCGGTGGCACCACCTCGTCCTCGAAGGTGACACACCTGGCACGGGCTGGCAGAGGCTTCGGGACACAAGGGAGGGGTGTGAGGTGGCAGTGTCGCCATATCGAGGGGAGACAGGGGAGCCACCAGGGCTGTCCCCTCTCCCGGTGACCGCGGGACCCCCGGGGACCTGCCGGTGTTTCCAGACCACCTCGCTCCTCCTGAAGGGACAGGGGGCTGCGGGCCAGGCAGGGCAGCGAGGAAGAGGAGGAGAGCACAGACACCGGCTGGGGGGGCCGTGACACAGCCCCCCGAGGTGACAGTCCCCTGCCACTGCCAGCGACAGGAGGGACAGGAGACCCGACGGAGTGAGGGGACCAGGAGGATGCTGCGGTCACCGAGAGATGATCTTCAGCCTCAGCTGTCCCCAACCCCCCAACCAGGACTTAAGGGGGGCCCAACGCCCCCAGCCCAGCCCGGGGACTCAGCGCCCCCCGCCTCCACTCCGTACCCGGTGTCTCCCGTGTCCCCGGTGTCCCGGTGGGTGAGGGGGGTTCGGCCAGCGGCTCCCGGCAGTTTTGGGGTAATGGGGGTCCCCCGGGTGCATCCGGTGGCCACTTTGCTTCCGCAGCTCCGGGCTGAGTCCCGCTGGAGGAGAAGCCCCGGGATGAGGGGGACGGGAGCGAAGCCCCCGGTCACGGAGTCCCCAGCCCCTCGCCCGTGCCTCAGTTTCCCCCGCGGGACATCTGCAGCCTTCCCTCCCCATCGCTCCCACGGGGATCCAACAGTGTCCGGGGGTGTCAGCTCTGGGGCATGAACCACCGTCCCAGTCCCTACCAGTCTGGACTGGGACGGAAGGCACCCATGGGTGCTCCCAGCACCCAGGAGTACGGACAGCCCTGGAGCCCCTCAAGGCAGGAGAGCTGGAAGGGTCCCCACCACGACCCCGCGAGTCCGGCAGCTGGGTCACTCCTGGACACTCCGTGTCCCCTCCTGTCCCCGTGCCAGCCCCTGCGGGACAGTGTCCGACCCGTGACCCCTGCCACCAGCGTTACCTGCCCGTCTCATGGGGGGACACGGCCCCGGGACCCACTGCGACGTCCCTTGACCGCTGCCCACTGCCACTGCTGCCACCACCAGTGCCACCAGTCACCGCCACCACCGCCCGGCACCGGTGGTTAATCATTAACAGCCTCGTGTCACCCCAAACGGCGACACGGGGCCCCGCGTGGGCAGCCTGGGGTCCCTGCCCACCCCTCCAGTGCCCCTCACCCTCCTTACCCACACCTTCTGCCGGACCCCAAAACCCACATCCTGGGGCGACAGACGGGGAGCTGGGGTACCCCAAAACGGCGTGAGGTCCCCCAATCATCACCTACCCCAATCTGCTGCTCTGAGCCCCCCCCCAAACCTGCCCTAACTGGGGGGCTGCAAGCCCCCAACCCTTCCAGTGCCCTCCCTCCCGAGGGGTTTGGAGCCCCTATAGAAACCCCATCCACTCCAAAGTTCCCAGGGTGGGGGGGAGCGGCAAAGACCCCCCAAAACCACCCCATTTCCCCCTCCCCACCAGGCGGGGGTCCCGCTGCCACGAGCAGAGAGTGACGCGTCCAGTTCAGGCTCCTTTAATTTGCGCCTCAGCCCCCCCCTCATCCCGGTCCCCCCAAAACCGGGGGGTGGGGGAGCAGGGCCGGCCCCGGGGGGGGGTGTCCAGGGCTGTGGGGGTCCCGGCAGAGGGTCCTCGCCCACCCCGCTGGGAGGGGCTGGGCTCGGTATTGCATCCAGGAATCTCACAGCGCTTTGCGATGGTTGGTGCCGTGTCCCGCCCCCACCCCACTCCCTCCCACCTCCCAACCCCCCCATTTTACAGATGGGGGAAACTGAGGCACAGAGAGGTGACGTGACTTCGCCAAGGTCACTTCGTGGCAGAGCCAGGAACGGAGACGCCCCCCTCCCCAAAATCCTCCAACCCTGGGGCTCAACCCTGCTCTCACCACGGGGGTCTCTCCCCGCTCCGCACCCTCCAGGCAAGACCCCGGGCGTCCCCCCACCCTGTCCCCAACCTCCACCCCCTGCACACCCTGGGGGGGGGCAGCCCCTAGACCCCCCCCCCCACTCACAACACTCAGGGCTCCTGGCTTCTCCCCCCTCTCCCTTTCCCTCTCTTCCCAGGGCTGCTCCAGCCCCTCCCAGTGCAGCGCTTGCTGCATCCCACCCCCCCAAAAAGCCCTCCTGGAGGCTGGGGCTCAGCTCCCACCCGGCCGGGGGAGGGGGCACGGGGGGGCTCGGGGGGGGGCTCCAGCCTCACGCCAGCACAGTGAACGCAGGAAATTTATACAGGGCTTTACAGAACAAAGCTACTGAAATCAGCCACACGATGGCCAGACATAAGAGGGGCCCCCCCAAACCCCCCCTCCCCCACACCCGCTGTCCGAGGAGGTGGGGGGGTGACAAAGGGGGAGCTGTGCCCCCCTAACCCCCCCCCACCCCATCATCTGCTGTTCAAGGAGGTGTGGGGGAGTGGTGGAAGGGGACATGTGACACCCCCCCACACACAACGCCCCTCCCTATCAACCACTGTCTGAGGAGGTGGGGGGGTGACAAAGGGGGACCGGTGGGTGCCCCCATATCCCCACACCCCAACACCCACTGTCCTAGGTGGTGGTGGAAGGGGACCTGGGCATGGCCCCACCCCATCACCCCCTGTCCGAGGAGGGAGAGGGTGACAGAAGGGGACCTGGAGGTGCCCTCCACACCCCTTCTCCCCATCTCCCACTGTCCAAGGAGACGGAGGAGGTTGTAAAAGGGCACCTGTGGGTGCCCCCAGCACCCCCCACCCCATCAGCCGCTGTCAGAGGCAGGGGGGGCACTGGCAGGGGCACGGGGGGCACGGGTGGGGGTACAGGGGGCTGTGGCCGAGCAGAGCCGGGGGGGCCAAGCCCCCAGGAGCTCCCTCTGCTGCTGCCCAAGGGCCTGGCTGACCAGCCCGGGCAGTGCCAGCAGGCTCAGCCCCAGTGCCTCCAGTTTGCTCTCCAGTGCTCCCAGTCGCTTCTCCAGGTCCTCGTGGCGCTCCTGCAGCTCCGAGACCATGTCGTACATGATGTTCTGGGTCTGGTGGGGATCACAGCAGAACGGGGGGGGCTCAGTGCTGGATCCCCCCGCAGTGGGGACCCCCCAAATCCACCCCCAGGCGTCGCTCACCTTTGCCAGGTCCACCAGAGTGTTGGCCTGGTCGTTGAGCTTCCGCTGCTCCATCTTCACACTCCTCAACCTGGGGAGACACGGGGTGGGGGTTCAGGGTTGGTGACCCCCCCATGAGCTTCCCCAGACCCCCATGAACCCCCTTCCATCCCCATGCAGGCCCCCTATACCCCAGCATGCAGTCCCCCAACTCCAACCCTGCAAGCACAGCCCCTGCCCCTCCATCCCTGAGCCCCAGACAGACCCAGAGGGGGCCCACACCGAGGTGCACTCGTCCCCCCCCCCTCAAATTTGGCAGCCAGAGCCCATGCAAAGGGGAGCAGCTGGGGAGGGGACAGAAAGGGGGTGACTTACTTCTGAGCTCTGCAGGGACAGGGCAGAACAGAGACAAAACACAACAGCAGGTTTAATACCACCACGAAGAGCGCAGGGACACGAGAGCAGAGCAGCACGACCCCCCCATGAACCCCCCACCCAAGCCAGGCACCCCTCAGGCCTAACCCCTCAAAGCAGGAGGCACCCAGGGGGGCTTAGAGACCCCCCAGCCCTGCTCCCCACACGAGAGTCACAGTCACATCAAACCTCATCAATCGGGTACCCCTGGGGTCACCCCAGGAGCATTGGGGTCCCCATGTGCTGGGAGAGCATCCCATAGCGGGGTGGGGACAGGAGACAGGAACAAGGGACAGGAGGCAGGGACAGGGGACACCAGAGATGGGGAACAAGGACAGGAAATGAGAGATGGGGACAAGAATGGGGGACAAGGATGGAATAGGTGATGGGGAAGAGAGGATGAGGATAGAGAATGGAGGACAAGGACAAGGGACAAGGACAAGGGATGGTGACAGGGGGGACAGAGGAGATGGGGGACAGAGAACAAGCACAGGGGATACGGGGTGGGGACAAGGAACAAGGGATGGGGGACAAGGATAGGGACCTCCTGGCTCCCAACCCAGGACTCCAGGCAGGTACAGAAGGGGAGGAAGCACCCAGCTCTCCTCCTGGGGAAAAAACCTCTTGGATGGGACACCATTCCTGGTAGGAAGCAGGTAAAGGTTTGGCACTTACTGATGGATGGCTTGGAGGAACTTACGCTGGTGTTTCCGAACTTTGGCATGGTCGATCTTCTTCACCAGCTTGGTGTGTTTGTAGATGAGCCACGTTTCCCTGAGTACGTTGGCAGCAGCATTTTTCACCTGGAAGCCACCAAATCCCCGGGATCAGGGCTGGGCAGGGATGGGGGAAGGCTGGTCCTGCCAGCCAGGGGGGCCGGGGGGTCTCACCCGCTTCGTGAGCTGCGTGTCCATCATGAAGTTGTGGACGTGTTTCTCCGCTTTGGTGAGCTCCAGTTTTCTGGCCACGACGGCGACCACCAGAGCGGTGCAGCCGGCGCCCTGTGGGCAGGGACCCCCGGGGTGAGGGGTGCCAGGGGGGCACAGGGGCTGTGTTCTCCCTCCTCCCCACCCCCATCCCGGTGCTCACCATGATGCCGGTGAGCAGGCACACCCCCTTCCCGCAGTAGGTGTGTGGCACCATGTCCCCGTAGCCGATGGAGAGGAAGGTGATGGAGATCAGCCACATCGCCCCCAAAAAGTTGCTGGTCACCTCCTGCTTGTCGTGGTACCTGCCCGGGGCCGAGCGCAGCCGCTGTCACCGCGGTCACACCACGTGCCCCTCGCGGTGCCACCACTTTGCCACGCGGATTTTGGGCACTTTTCCAGCACGTGTTTGCAGCCTTTGCAGCCAGCAGGGTCCCCGAGCTCCCAGATGTGCTGCTGGGAGCCCCAGAGAAGTTGGGGACACCTTGGGGACACCCTGGGGACACCAGGCACGGCCACTAGAGACACAGGCACCAGGGAGGAGGGATGCCCCAAGGGGGTTGCATCCCTCAGGACTGGGGCTGGATCAGGGGGTGCTGGTGGACAAGGACAATGAGGGCACAGGCTCAGAGCAGCCCTCCAGAAACCTCCGTGGCCCTGAAGCCCCCTCAAAGATCTCAAAGCACAGGACACGGGTGTCACTGCAGACCCCTGGGGAGGGGACACCCCATCTCTGCAGAGGCCTGGGTGAAGTGGGGCACCCCACGCCCCTCAAGCCCTTGGGGGGGCACCCGAGCTACAAAGGGCCCCGAGACCACCGTGGGTGACACTGGGCGGGCAGTGGGGGACACTGTGCTTTGAGATTCCGTGGCCAGGGCGGATGCCACGAACACAGCTGGCTGTGCCCCCCACCCCTCCCCGAGGGACCCCCATCACGGCGGGGGGACGAGCCTGGCCGGGGGGACACAGAGCAGCGGCCAAGCCGGGCAGCACGACAGGGACATGCTAAGAGCAGCGGGGAGCTGGGAAAATGGGATACTGGGAGTGGGGAAAGGGAAGGGGGGGAGATGGGAGCAAGCCGGGGAGCTCAAGCGTGCGGTGAGGAATTTAGGATTGCTGCGTCCCTCCACCCGGCCCCGCCCCCGGCACAGTTTGGGCTTGGAACCTCATCTGGCACACGGCAGGGAGATGGGGGGGCACCATGGGACAGGGTGAGGCTGGGGGCACCCCTCATCCCAGGGCAGGGAGAGGCTGGGGGCACCCCACACCCTGGGTGGGGTTGGCAGCCAGGATGTCACCCCATTATGATGCTCCCCAGGACCTGCAGAGCTCCCCACTCCCAAGGAGCACCCAAAACATGCAGGTTAAGGAGGGGAAACACCGAGGAACAACATCCAAACCGAAGGAAAACCCTTTGGAGACTCATTCAAAGCCTCTGCTCCAAAGCAATAAGGATTCAGTAGCTCCTTCCCAGCTTCTTGCCGGGGTTTCCCCTTCCAGGATCACCCCAGGACTCACAGCAATCCCTGTAGCAACCCCCCCACCACAAGAGCCCCCCAAGAGCCAGCACAGAAGGAGCTGTGCACTGACCCCCCCACCACAAGACCCCCGTTTTGTGCCCACAGCCAGGCTGGGCACCACGGCCACCCCATCTTGGAGGGCACAGTGAGGACAGAAGGCAGCTGCTGAGGTTCCAAGTGGAAAAGGGCTCCAACCCCTTTCCGTGTGTCCATGGCCCCTTTGCCCCTCACCCCAAACCCTTCAGCCTCGCCCCCCTCCCCACCCCACCCCTCCGGCTGCAGCTAATCCTAAATTCTGGGAAGCAAAGCCTGGGGCGGGACCGCCCCGTGCAGGACGCGCTGGGGGTCCCTGGGGTCACTCACAGTTTGTCCCTGCAAGCAGCAGAGCGTCGGGGAGGGAAAACAAGAGCAGTTAATGCGCGGCCCGAGGTGGGGCCCGGCGGAGAAGGGGCGAGCACGGGCAGGGCACCGGCGCGGGCATCCCGGCCCCGCGGGAGCAGCTGAGGAGCACGGGCACATCCTGCACCAGCCACGTCCTCTCTGCGGGACCCCCACCTCCTCAATCCCCTCTGTGAGACCCCCAGCTCCTCAGTCCCCTCTGCAGGACTCCCACCTCCTCAATCCCCTCTGTGAGACCCCCAGCTCCTCAGTCCCCTCTGCAGGACTCCCACCTCCTCAATCCCCT
>JAWWLT010000353.1:0-13429 GCA_035040995.1 Premnoplex brunnescens
GGGATGGGATGGGGATGGGATGGGATGGGATGGGATGGGATGGGATGGGGATGGGGATGGGGATGGGATGGGATGGGATGGGATGGGGATGGGGATGGGGATGGGATGGGGATGGAGATGGGATGGGGATGGGATGGGATGGGGATGGGGATGGGGATGGGATGGGATGGGGATGGGCATAGGGAGGAGGTGGTGGCGCTTCCTGGGAGACATGGGGTCGGCACAACCTCCAGGGGTGGTTCCTTTTGGCCCTGCCTAAAGGTGACAGCAGAGCCCCCTGAGATGTGACAGGGGTGCCAGGGCTGCCCCTCTCTCCCCAAGAGGAGTTGGGGGAGCAATTTCCATGGGTGTTGGCTCTTTGAAAACTTTTGGAATTGGGTTTGTTTCTGTTATTTCTATTATTATGTTATGCTGTGCAGCCAAACTGTGCCAGCACCCTGGGCAGCTCAGCTGGGTGGGTTGTACCTGTATTGGTGTTAAATAGTCTTATTTATGGAATCATGAAGGTTGGAAAAGCCCTCTAAGGTCATCAAGTCCAACCATTAACCCAGAAGTGCTAAAGCCACCACTAAACCATGTCCCCAAGGGCCACATCCCTGTGTTCTGTAAACTCTTCCAGGGATGGTGACTCCACCTCTTCCAGTGCCTGACCACCCTTTCCAGGAAGGAATTCCTCCTGCTGTCCCACCTGCCCCTCCCCTGGCCCAGCCGGAGGCTGTTCCCTCTCCTCCTGTCCCTGTTCCCTGGGAGCAGAGCCTTGTTCACCTGGAATCACTTTCCTGCCAGGAATTTACAGAGCCAGAAGGTCCCCCCTGAGCCTCCTTTACTCCAGGCTAAGCTCCCCCAGCTCCCTCAGCCTCTCCTGGAGCTCCAGCCCCTTCCCCAGCTCCATTCCCTTCCCTGGACACCCTCCAGCCCCTCAATGTCCTTCTTGCCATGAGATCTAAACTCATTCATGTGCAGATCCTTGTTCCTGCCAGTCTGTACCCATTTTCCCAGGGCTCCCCCATGACTTCCACGCCTCTGGAATTCCTTAACCTGTTCCATGGTATCATTTCTTGCATCCTCTTCCCCCTCCTCTGCCTGACTCCTCTTTCTCCTTGATTTCTCCTTCTATCCCCCCTCCTTCCTCACATTTCTGTCCTGGCATTTCTCCTCAGAGTCTCGTTTTCCCTGGGCTGGGAGTCCTGCACAGGAAACATCTCTTCCTATAGGACACCCTACAAAGTGCTGCCTGAATTTATGAGGCTGTAAGAGGTGATTTGTTTTTACCAGTGTTAACAACAATTCATATTTTTTATGCAACACGTTTTAAAATATTATCTGTGACTTCCTGCCTTCCACTCTCCACAATTAGGCCGGGAATTTATTATTCTGACAGTCGGATGCTCTCGGAGCCCTCTGCCTGCCTGGGGCTTTGCTGCAGCTGTGACACTCCCAGCCCTTCCCTGACTTCCCTGCTGTTCCCCCCACAGATGAGGAGCTGGAGCCCCCCTTCCCAGAGGACAGCAAGGATGTTGGGAGTGAAGAGAGGAGCGGTAAGAGCCCACCTTGCTTTGGCCAACCCAAAGGACCTCCAGGTTATGGTGTGTGGAGAGGTGAATTTGGCCACCTTTGAGCGTCCTCGGGGGTGAGTGGTGGTGGAAGGTGTGTGGAGAACCCCCAGGAGCAGAGGGATGAGGATCTTCAGCTGGTGAAATTCGGATAACTCAGGCTCAGGGAGCTCTTCCCACCTTCTCCATGCTCTGGGCGTGGGGAATGCCTTTTCTTCTTGGATAAACATCCCATGGAGGGTGGCCTTGGTGGGCTCTCAGCGGAGGAGCCCCCACATCCATCCCCACTCCTGCCTGGTGCTGGAGGCTCCCCCATGAGTCACTCCCAGCCCTCTCCCTCATCCCATCCTGCCCGGGGAGCAGGAGCCAGCCCTCCTGGTGCATCCCAAGGGGCCGGGGAGACTCGCTGGGGCAAAAACAACCTGGAGCAGGGGCAGGAAGCCAGTCCTGGCCCAGAGGAAGCTGCCACAGGGAGGGATCTCGGCGTGGGAAGCCGGAAAGAACCGAGATCCTGCCGAGGTGACCAGAACCTCCAGCCCTGCCTTTTCCTTGAGGACCTGCACGGTGGGATGGGAGCGGAAAATCTGTTTCCTCCCCTCTCCCACCTGCTTGGTTTTCCATGGCTCCTTCCTCCCCGGCACAGGAAAGTGTCTGAGCAGCCAGGGCTTCCTGCTGCCTGGGAAAACACATCCTCTCCTCGCAGCCTGGACTGGGAGAGCTTCCCAGCCTGTCTGGAGCTCGGAGGGGATGGTCTCACCCTGGTGATGCTCAGCTCGGAGCAGCCATCCCGCAGTGGGATGACAAGGATTGGGGGGATTTGCTGTTGGAGTCTGTGGGTGGTGGGTGGATAAAGCAGCTTCACTCGCTCACTCCTGTGCTCTCCTCTCACCCCAAGAGCTGCTCCCTTGATTTACCCCTCCCAGCGATCCAATTTCCCGGTGTTCCTGGAAAGCCTGGTCCAGCAATTCCTTTGGAATGCCCTTGAGCAGCCGTTCTCATCCCAGGAGGGTGCTCAGGCCTGTTCCTACCAACATCTTGGGAGCACAGAGAGGGTTGAGCCCCAGCTGCTTCCAGAGATCACAGCAAGTCAGTGTTCCCCCACCCCACGGATTTTGTGGAGCTTCTCCCCACCCTCAGGCACGATGAACACGTGTCAGTGGCAGCTGGTACCAGCTGGAATTAGGAATTGATATTCCAAACTGTATAGAATGTGCTGTGGTCCTAAAGTGGGGCTGTGCATTTCTCCATGGAGATGCTCCACGTCCTCACGCTGTGGCAGCAGCATACAAGGGCGTGGGGCTGTGTAAGGGAAGCAGAAGGAACTGGAAATCCGTGCAAACACACACGTTTTATTCTCCCTTTCACGTCTTCCCCGTCATTTAAACACCCAAAGGCCCGGGCAGCGGGAAGGCAGCTCCCCGTGGGTTTTCCAGCTGGATACGGGGGTCAGAGCAGGGCTTTGGGACAGGCTGCCAGCGGAGGTGCTGCCGATCCTGCACCCCGGGCACTGCCGAGGGTTTGGGCTCTCGCCTGTCACAGCCCTTTAACACCCTGCTCAGACTCATTAGCGTCTGCCGCCGGCTCTAATTGCTCTTAATGATTCTAACTGGTTTGTTACTGGCGGTGTCAGGATCGCTCCAAGCCCTGGCTCTGCTTTTACACTCGATAACGCATTCGAAGGCTCCTGCCTCTGGAAAACCGGGCTGTGTTCCAGGAGGGAAAGGCGACGGCAGCCCCGGGAGCCCCAACCCTCGTGCCTTTTGCCTCGGAAATTTGTGTTTGTGTCCGACTGGACCGAGAGATGGCGGATCCTCGAGCAGAGGGATGTGCTCAGGGAGCGAGGGAAGCGGCGAGGTCCTAATTAAATCACGCGGCGTTTGGCTCAAGGAAAACTATTGTTTCTCTTTCCTAAGAACGGCAAGGATGCCACGATTGCGGAGCAGCCCGACAATCCAGCTGAGGGTTTGGGGCTGCTCCTGCCAACAATTCCCATTCGCTCCGCTCAGGGCTGTGGGATCTTCCACGCCGGGCGGGCTTTGGAGCCGCCGCTGCGAGGGGAGCCGGGCACGAACAGGGCAAAATCCCTTGATTTGGGGAAAAAACGCCTCGCAGGTTGTTGCCTGTCATAGCCCCTGGTCCCTGTCATAGTCCTGGTCCCTGTCCTAGCCTTGGTCCCTGTTACAGCCCCTGGTCCTTGTCACAGCCCCTGGTCCCTGTCACAGCCCCGTGGCAGGTTTTGGGAGCTGCAGAGGGTTGTCAGGAGGCTTCAGCATCAACAGGAGAAAGCAACGCGCCCGAGGGAAAGGGATTGGGATGGATCCTGCCTCTCCCACAGCCTCATCCCGGGGCTGCTCGGGCTGCGGAGGGAAGTGAAAGCGCTTGTCACATTTGGCTGGTTTCCTCAGGGCCAAAAACACGGGAGTGGCTCCGCTGCCATCAGGGGAAATCAGGCGCAGGGAAATCACGTTTCAGTGTCTGGACGGGGTGTTTGGGGCTTTTAAACGGACCCTTTTGTCTCTAAAAGGGAGTAGAGTCAATGCAGGGTAATGCAGGAGTCCTGGGATGGCTTGTCTGGATGGCACAGCCCCCCCAGCCTGGAGCTGGATCAGGAGGATCACAGACATCCACCATCCCAAAGGAAGCCGCAGAGGGAAGCTGTCCCTTGGCTGGCCTTGGAGTGTTAAAATAGGATCCCTTCTTCTGAAAACAGTCATCATTTTAATTGATTTCAATTCTAATTCGTTTTTACACAATATCCCTGGTCGCTGGCACAAACATCCCTGCGTTTGGAAGCAGCTGCTGCTGGGGATGAAGTGCAGAGCCCAGCCACAATCTCATCAGGGGCATCTTCCTCCTCTGACACAACAAATCCTGACCTTTGCAAGGCAGGGTCGGAGGGAGGGGTGACATCTTCCATCCGAGCAGCTGGCATGATCGGGAAAACACTTTGGGGAGCACGAGCCTTCCTGAGGGCTGGAAAATCATCTGCCTTTTTAGTCTCAGGGCGTCACATCCAGGCTGATGCAGCTCCTGCTTCACCAACAGCTTCTCCCTCCTCCTGGGTGAGGTGACACGATGGCTCCAGGTCCTCCTGTTCCTCTGATAGGCAGCTGTGGGGTAAAGAGGCACCTCCCAAGTGTTCCTTGTCCCTGGAAAACCGAGGCAAGGCTGATTCCAGCTTCCCAGCAGCATCCTCAGGTCCTCATCCCAGGGGATCTCCCAGTGGCACTTGTGGCTCTGGAAGCATCTCGTAAAAAGATATATTTTCTATTTCACCGTGTATTTTCTACCACTATGTTTAAACCTCTTTGCCAGCGAGTTAATTGTGATGTTCCATAGAATCCCTGGCTTTTTTGAGTATCAATATTTTGATATTCCTGGTATATTGCAAGCCTTTCCTCATCCTTGTCTCCCAGGGAACAGCAGCAGGTCGGTGCCAAGGCCATCCCCCATCCCAGATTATTCTCTGCTGCGTGACATTGTCCTCACACCGTCCCTTAACGACCTTTTGTGTTAATTACACAATCTTCTGCCTCTTCCCAAGGCTGCACTGGCCTCGTCCTCCTGCTCGGCTCCCCGATATTTCCTCAGCCTCCAGCTCATAACCCCTGATTCCTGCCCTTACCACAAGCTTAAATAACTCAGTAGCTCCTACTCCTTCTATTCCCTTCCCAATCTTTTCCTCGCCACTGCGTTCTCCCCTTTTAATACTTTCCAAAGGATGCAGACCTACTTTTTTTTTCCTGCCCAGCCTTTCTATTTAAGTTCCCCAAGTCCCTGAGTCATTCCAGTTGCTCCCTGCTGTGCCATTACCCATCTCTGTAATGTCCTTTCTCATATTTAGGTGATCCAATCTGGGCACAGCATTCCAGCTGCACCCTTATCGCGCCGTCCCCGAGACCACATTAGCAACATTTCCTCCAACATGTGCTCAATATTTTCTATTTATGCTTTCTGGGCTTGGTTCAGAGCAGCACAACCCGCTGCAACAGCCCCCGTGCTCAAATCCCCCCCCTAAAACCGTGGTTTTACCGCCTTTAATTATCCATAGGGGTCACATCATGGACATGTCCGTGTCGTGACATCTGGATTCGCCCCCACTTTGGTGCTGTGCCATCAGGGCACTCTCCTGCCTGAAGCCTTTGGTCCAGGAGTGTCTTCTAACAGTTGTGGGCTTGAAAACTGGGAATCTGAGGGGGTTTTGGGGTGTGATGGATTTGTGGATGTGCTGGGATAAGTCCCTGGGCAGAGCAGCCTCTCCTAGGGTTGTGGAGCTCAGCACAGGCTCCTCTGGTTCCATCAGAGGGTGGGATGATTCCTGCCCCCCACCTTTCATGGTGGCTCTGGTCTCAGAGCAAGTTTTTGGGGTGGGGAATGCCATTCTGAGGTGGCAGAGATGGGGATGTTTCATTTTTGGGGTGGGAAATGCCATTCTGGGGTGGCAGAGGGAAATGTTTTGTTCTGGAAACGCTGCTGCAGAGTTTTCCAGAAAACCCAGATTTAGCCCAGGGCAGTCCCCAGCCTTGGCACTGTTTGCCCACAGCCCCATCAGCCTTGGCTTTCAGCACACATTCGCCTCTCCACAGGCAAAAAAAAGGGAAAATAAAGTTGCTGGATCACATTCCCTTCCCTTTCCACGGGCATTGAGCAAAGGCTCTGCCTTCCCAAACTCCCAGCCCCATGGGAAGAGGGAGACCTGAGCCATTGGGGTGTATCATCCCAAGGTTTGGGACCTTCTCTGAGCTCCCAGGATTGGGGGGTGTTTTTATCCTGCTCTCCTCCCATCCCTGTTCCTGCTCCAGGCACTCCTGGTCGAGCTACGATTCCCTGCTTGGCTTCTTTAATTAATAAATAAACTCAAACCCTTTCCCCAGCATGTCCTCCTGTGTTAATTAACAATATTCCTTCTCTGTGGCCTCTGGAATGGCTGTCCCCTCTGACCAGGTTATGGATTGTCCACCTCAGGGACAGCTTGGATTGAGCCTGAGGAGGAGAGGAGGGATTTGAGAGAGGGGAAAAGCATCTTTGAGTCTTGTAGCCTGATTTAGGGTCTTCTGAAACATTTATATATATGTTCTGTATAGGTGTATATATACAGGTTTATATGTATTAATTGATAGATATTGCATTTATTTATTGATCAGCCCCTTTTTCTTGCAGCACCTCTTTGTCTTCTTTTAATTAAAATGCTAAATTAGCATCCCCACATTTCCTTCCTTTCCTCAACAAACACCCCTCCCCTCCCCTGACACCCCCTTCCACAGCCCCAAATATTTCGCCCTGTCATTCCCTGTCACCCTGACCCCCTCTTTTTATTTTTATTCCCAGAAGATCCCAAACGAGATTACGCTAATTATTATCATGGAATTTGGGATTGCAGCGGCGACCACCCCGACGAGCTTTCCTTCCACCGTGGGGACCTCATCTACATCCTCAGCAAGGTAGGACAACCCAGCATTTTGGGCTTGGGGCTCAATTTCAAGGTCAAGACGTGACGAAATTGGTCAAAATGAAGGTTTACAGTAGAGTTAAAATAGCAGCTGGAGGGGGGAACTGAACCCTGGCATCCCATTCCCCCCTCCCTACGTGCCCTGTGCTGCCCTTACCCCATCCCACGGGACATTTCTAATGCCCCAGAGCAAGATTAGTTTATTTTTAGGTCTTTTTCCCCATTACTGGAGTGAGGACGTGCTGTTGCTCAGGTATCACAGGGGTAATTGAGTTGCTCAGCCAGGTGTGACCAGGGCTCCCTTCGGCGAGCCACGAGGTGAATAAATTAAGGCTTTGTGTTAATGGGTCTGTGGGGGCAAGAGGTGCCTGTGACCCCTGTGCTGCCCTGGGTGGCCCTGCAGGGCTCTGTCCCTGTTCCCAGCCAGTCCCTGCTGGTCCGTGGTGGTCCTGGTTGACAGGGATGAACTTGGGGGTTGTATTTTGGGGGGGATGTCTTGCAATGCCCTTTGCATCCCAACACAGCGCAGGGAGAGAGCTGAGTGTGTGGGAGGGGTCTGTGTTGGTCCAGCGGCATCACCCCTGCCCTTCCCTCCCTCCCCAGCCCCAGGGCACGGCTGGCACACTGGGTTTTACTGGTTTTATGTTCACCTTCAGTGGGTGCCCAACCAGGGAAGGTCGAGCTGACCCAGAGCAGGGAAGGGCAGTGGGGAAGGGAAAGGCAGGGTATGGACCTCAGCTTTGTTAGACCACATTTTATACCTCAAGAAAGGACTCACATTGGGTTTGACGCCTTGGTGGGAGCCACAGGATGTCCCCAGGGTGGACAGACACTGTGGTGATGGGCAGGACAGCAGAGGTGGGACCATCAGACCTCTCCTTGGAGGTCTGTGTTCCTCTGCTTTGTTCCAGACCCTCACGGGTGCCCTTTGCTCCCACAGCCCCGAGCTGAGCTCCACTGGCACAACCTGCCCACCCACTGCCCCTCCACCTGCCCGCAGGTTCACAACCAGCACGGACAGACATTTTCAGCTTTGAGGGGTATTTGGGGCCAGCCCTGTCCCATCCCAGCGAGGCAGCTGCATCCCTGGGAGCACCTTCGAGCCTGGGCTTCACCATCCCTTTTGGAAGGCTGAGAATTCCCCATTTGTGCGTCTCAAAGCACTTAAGGGCAGCATTTAGCGACTTGCCGCCCCCCCAGGGCACTGAAGCCCCCCACCCCAGGTCCTTCTCCTTGTTTATCCACGGGGATGACACCACGGCCATCCCTGGGAGCGATCCCACAGCCCGCGGCACTCACGATGCTGCTGGCACTGGCTGAACGGGTCGTGTGTGTGTGTGTGTGTCCCCCGTGCCAGCTCGGGGACACAGCTTGGAGTCACGGCAGGGTTTTCTCTCTCTTCAGTGGCTCCAGATTGCGACTCTTGTGCCGGCTTCCTCACACGGAACCGATGGGTCCTGGGAGCTTTTCCCCCGTAAATTACGGATGCGGCTCGAGGCTGAGGGTGGGCAAGAAAAGGAGGGGAGGCAGCGATGGGAGGAGAGGGGGGCGAAAGGTGTTTGAAAAGCCTGTTCACTCAGCTGCATTTTAATTTCCTTTTCAATCTTGTCCCAATTAATTTCGCAGAATTAATCTCAGAGAGGCGAAGTCGGCAGCGCCGGCGCGGCCGCTCTGTCTGAACATGAAATAGTGGCTCATATAAAAATCCATCTGGTGTGTTCGGAGCACTCGCCGGCTGCTGCTCGGGCCCTGTCTGACATTTCGAGCACCAGCAGCGGGCAAAAGTGGTTTGGGGCTGAGTGGACATCAGGAGCTGGGCGGGGGGCGGGTTTCGGGGGGATGCTGCGGTGAAAGGAAGAGTCAGAGAGTTGTGGAAACACCCCCAGGGTCAGGGAGTGCCGCCTGTGACCAGTCACCACGTGGACAAGCAGAGCAGAGCACTGAGTGCCGTGTCCAGTTGTTCCTTGAGCACCTCCAGGGAGGTTGGGCGAACATCCTTCTGTTCCACCCCACCTGGTTCATCCCTCCTTGGAGTCATCCTTTGCCTGGGCACCTGTGCCACCACTGGGAGTCCAGGGAATGCCGGTCTGTCCCCTTTGCCCCCACCCCAGATCTGGGAGGAGGCTCCTTGTTGCACCCCAGTATCACCAGCATTTCATCAGGCCCTGGTGCTTCAGGGATAACAGGGACAGGGGGGTGACAACTTCACAGCCTATATCCCACCTCATCACCCCAAAACACCACCGTGGGACAGCCCAGCTGGGCTGAAACACAAAAATTTGGGAAGGGAAAAGAGTAATGTGCTATCCCTGGAAGTTCCAGGCCAGGTTGGAGGGGGCTTGGAGCAACCTGGTCTAGTGGAAGGTGTCCTGCCTTTGACAGGGGGGTGGAACGAGATCTTTAAGGTCCCTTCCAACCCAAACCATCCTGGGATTGTGTGATAATCCCAACAAAACCCTGGCATCGTGTCCCTGTCCCCGGCACCGATCCCTTGTCCCCTGGCTGAGTGATTTGTACGTTATGATAATTATTTGAATGCAGCGAGACTTCCTATTTTAAGTGGGCTTAGTTGGATGTGACAAGCCGGCCATAAAACCGGATAAGTTAATTCCCTCAATTGCTTCCAATGAAAGCAGGAGGGGAAGGGGGGGGAGCGCCGTATTCCCATATCCCGGACCCCGAGCCAAAGGCGTGTGGTGACATCTAGTGGCATTTTCCCTGGATTTGGGGCCCGTCTCGCTCATGGGGAGAGGCCACTGGGGTGGCCCCCCCGGCCCGCGATGTGTTGAGCGTGGTGGGTGATGGACACGGCGTGTGATGAGTTCGGTCGGGGCTCAGCACCCGCGGGCTGGGGGGGCTCCGGAGGTGGATCCCCGGGGCTCAGCAGCGTTCTGCTCCCGTTAATAACCCCTGTGGGAAGCTTCCCGAGCTGGGAGGGCCGGGATGGGGCGGCGGGGTCAGCTGGAAGGCAGCGGTCACCCACCGGTCAAATTCAAGCGAGGACCATCCGTCCCCCGGCGGCTCCCGCGCCCCCCCGGCGGGAGCCAATCGTCCAGAACCGGCCCCTGGCAGCCTCATTCCTCCCAGGTAATTTTTATAAATGAGGGGACACCCAGCGTGCCGAGGACAAAAGGGTGGCCGAGTCCTGGGGAGGCGGTGCTGGCGGTGCCCGGAGCCCCCGGGGCTGCTCCCAGATTGTGCCCATTCCATAGGGATTCACCCATGTGTCCACGAGGTGTGTCCCAAATCGTGCCCCTTCCACGGGGAGTCGCTCATGTGCCCTTGATGCTGCATCCCAAATCGTGCCCCTTCCACGGGGACTCGCCCATGTGTCTCCAATACTGTATCCCAAATTTTACAGGCACTCACCCCCATGTCCTTGATGCTGCATCCCAAATCGTGCCCCTTCCACGGGGAGTCACCTCCATGTCCTTGATGCTGCATCCCAAATTGTGCCCCTTCCATGGAGAGTCACCCCCATGTCCTTGATGCTGCATCCCAAATTGTGGCCCATCCACAGGGACTTCCCTCCATGTGTCTCCAATACTGTATCCCAAATTTTACAGGCACTCACCCCCATGTCCTTGATGCTGGTCCCAAATTGTGCCCCACCCATATGGACTCACCCACATGTCCCTGATGCTTCAGCCCAAATTTTGCCTCATCTGTGAGGGCTCAACCTGCACGTCCTTGATTCTGTATCCCAAACTTTGACGCATCCATAGGGACTCACACACTTCCCTGATGCTGCATCCTAAATTTTGCCCCTTCCATAGGGACTCACACACTTCCCTGATGCTGCCTCCGAAATTTCACCCCAACCCTGCTGCTTTCAGCCCCACCTTGTCCATGGGTAATTCCAGTCCCCACGAGCACACAGAGCCCCTTTCCCCATGGTCATGGTGCCCCAAAACCAGTCCTGGTGGTCTTTGGGGGATGCTGAGATGTTTCCCCCAACCCATGAACTTCTCCTGGGCTGGCACGTTGTTCCACGAGGGAATTTCAGGTTTAAGGAATACTCGGAGCATTTATTTTGCCCTGAAATGTATAATAAATGCTGTTAAAGACGTGGGCTTTGACAGAGGTAATAATAAATTCCGTGTTAAAGACAGTAGTTTAATTCCTTCTCCCCTCCAATACTGCCCAGAATAAACTATATTCATCACCCAGTAATTTTTTACCCCATAAATCTTTAAAACGAACCGTCGGAGGCTGTTGAGGCTGAAATATTGTGAATTTATTAGATATGCCCATGTAGTATTGGATTCAGAGGTTTCCATTCGAATATATTACAGGGGAAATTTGTGTCTTTAAGTGTGACAATCCTTCCATTTTCCAAAGGCTCCGGAACAACCGGCAGCTCCTCCAGACTCAACTCTGCCTTTTATTTGACAGAGATTTAGTAACAAGCCCCTCGATAATCTGATGGGTTGTAGGGGGGTGACATTTGCTGTGATGCCCTTGGGTTGAACAGGGTGGCAAAATAAATAAATAACAACAAATAAATAGGTAAATATGTGGAGGTAAAGGAATAAATAGAGAGGTAAATAGATATCTAAATATGGAGGTGAATAGATAAATAAATACAGAGGTAAACAGAAAAATAAATATAGAGGTAAAGAGATAAATAAATCAATCTCAAGGTGGATAAATAGATAAATAAACAGGTAAGGAAACAGATCGATAAGTAAATAAATATATAACTGAATAAATAAAGCCTTTTTTATTTTTGTCCAGTGTAGCAAATGCCTGGCCATTTCCCAGTTTATTTCACTTGGTGATGGGAAGTGTTAAAGCCTCATCCTTAAACCCGTCCCTTCCTGGCTGTGACTTTCCCAGGTTGCTGCTGTTTTGTGGATCTACATATTTTATATATAGATAATAATATATATGTAAGATCATATACGTAGTACCTTGTATTGCATTACTCAGTTATACAATATTATTGATTATAATATAATATTATGGAGTTGAACTTTGATAATCCTTGTGGATCCCTTCCAACTCAGGATATTCTATGATTATATGTATATATACATATTATAATATTCTCTCTCCGCTCCATACATCCATTCATGTGCCTGCAGGCAGTTGGATGCAGGTTATTTATATTTGGGAAGTGGTTAATTGGCAATAAGAGGAGGGAACGAGATGAGACCTGAGGATAAAACCCCAATTCCACTTTCCAAAATAGCCCAGGAAGGGTTTAAATGTGCCAAGCGGTGCCAGCAGCCCCTCCAGCCCTCCCTGGTGAGCTCGGGGCACCCTTGTTTCCTTTGCTGATGTGAAATCCCAGCAGAGAGTGGGAATCTTTGTTCATTAGAGAGAGACGGAGCTAATTATAAAACCATCTCGCGGGCCATGAGGCGCCGGTAACATTTAAACCAATTGATGTGGTAACATTTAAAGCAGTTCCGTTGCAAAATGTCACGTACGGGCTCGGTTTCATTAGGGACGACTTAATAGATGGATGGAATCGAAACTCCCGAGTCTGGGAATCAAATAAAGTTTCCCTTTGCCATAATTCCTTCCGTGCCCTTCCCACCCGTGCCAAACCCCCGAGGGTCTCCAGCTCCCGGCGTTTCGTCCTCTTTGCAGCCCCAAATCAAGGGTTAAAAGTGCGAATAGGAATTATAATCGTGACAACGATGAAATCGGGGCCTGGGGGAGCCTGGAGGAGCCTGGTTTGGGGGATAACGGGAAGGCACACGCTCCACATCCCTCATCCTGCCCCACCAAGGATCTCACACCCACCAGCATTCTGCCCTTGCTCCACACTCTCTTCCCTTCCCTCCTTTCTGTTTTGGTTTTTTTGTTGTTTTTTTTTAATCCTTTTCCAAGCTGCTCCATCTGTAAATGAACAAACATCTTGATTTTATGGCCTCTTGCTTTGCACCACGGAGGAGGGGAAAGGGGGAGAAGTAGTGGAATGCCTAAGTAAGACTTTAATTCCGAATTCATTTGCGCCGTAGCGCTGGAGTTGTCACAAACCATAATGCAGTATTTAATTAAAATAACACAAGTGTATCTCGATATGTCCTGGGGTAGCGATCTCCGAGTTCCAGCCGCCGCTCCCCGCCTTGGATTTATGGACTGAGGTGCAGTGGAGGGATGAGCCAGGCAACACTCGGAGCATCGTTCTCGCCAAGGCTGAGTCTCCCTCCCTCCTCTCCTGCCTTTCCCCGCTCTGGTTCCCCATTGATCTGGGACCTTTCGATATGTGAGGGGTCTGAGGGTCTCCTGGTCCTGAGCTGGGGTGGTTGGGGGGTGCCAGTTGTTAGAGAAAGGGGCTGGGACTAGGGGTTGGAATATGGTCCCTGGGATTCCTTGTCTGAGGGAAGAGGGGGGTTCTGCTCCCTGTGACCCCATATCCAAGGGAAGAGGGGGACCCTGCTCCCTGTGACCCCATATCCAAGGGAAGAGGGGG